>MU674162.1:15151-65332 GCA_026770625.1 Nicotiana glauca | reverse complement strand
AATTGGCCCTACGTGGCTTGATATAAACTGATAAGATAATAAAGAACAGACTTTAGAAGCCCTTGATTTATTGTTGAAGGTGTTTACCTGTTTTTCTGGCTTCACAATCAGAACTTCTATACAAATCCATGATTATCCTTGCACTTATAGAATATTGCTAATTGACCCCTAGTGAGTGTCAGAGTTGGCCATCTTGTCTCTACCCCTTCGGGATTAGGCGGGATTCTCACTGAGTACATGTTGATTACTTACTTATACTACACTTCTGTGCATTTTTGTTGCACTGGTATATATACCTCTAGCAGCCTATTGGGCGTAGCAGCACGGACGACTCTGGGACTAGGTGAACTGCATTGTTCGAGACGACCCGCAGCCAGTGTAGTTCTTTTCAGCATTTTATTATTTATTCCCTGTCCACTGTATTTCGGACATNAAGGAAAACCCTTAGATTTTCAAAAGTATTAAAAGAGGAATTAATTGATAATCTAGTTGGCTGGCCTGACAGAGGTATCTGATGCCACCGCGACCTTTAGTAGATTTTGGATCGTGACATTACTTGTCTTATTGATTACATTATTAAATTCAATGTATTCCGTTATATTCTGCAAAATATTTTTTCTAACATAGATAACTTCTTCCCAAATACTAATTCAAGATAAAAAAAGCAACATCTGATTACTCTATTTGGAATTAAACAAAACTTGTGTAATTGCAGTCAAAGTAACTGCTACTATTCAAAGCTAAACTGTAGTCCTAAAACATAACCACTAACTATGTCGAGAAGAGGAAAACACGAAAATAAACAAAATAAAGAATAACAAATTTTAACGTGAAAAATCTTTCAAATTGGAGGTAAAAATCACGTGATCACAAAGAACCAAAAAGCTCCACTGTAATAATAAAAGGGTTACAAAATTTCTCCAAATTGGCTACACAACAATTGCCTAACATGGAGCAACAAGAGCAACAACAAACCAATTGAAGAAAGAGGATAAGCCACAAAACTGGAGCTGATGTTCGAGGCTCAAAATAAGATGCTACAGGCCTCAAAATCCGATCTCCACCATTCAAATCAAAGACCAAGATGAATAAGAATGGAAATCAAAAGAAATTAGGATTAGCCCATTCGGACTTTGGCTGGACAGGGCATGGACCGAACAACTTCAATACAAAATATTGATGAAATTTTTACCTCCTATAGCAAAGGTTAACACCTTATTTATTTTAAATAAATATTATTTTAAAAAATTATATTCTATAGATACCTTTTAAGGTTTATAGCAAAATATTTAATTTTGGTTACCTCCTAGCCCTAAGCCACTAAATACGCTATTTAGTTACACTATCTCTTTCTCTCTCTACTTTGATACATCCCATTCTTTTCTCCCATTCCCTGATAACACGATACTCAATCTCAAAATTCCTCTCACCTACATTATTTTCTTTTCATTCCGATCAATTCTTGCATCGAATATTTGAACAGCGATATCCCTGTCATCAATACACTCTCTCTGAAGTCTTAAAACCACTTGAGTTTACTATGTATTCAAAGGTTAATCTGTTTATCTCTTTGTTCATTCTTCATCTGTTGGTTGCTGCCAATGTTAGAGGGCACAAGATAGGAATCTATGAGATCAAGAAAGGAGATTTCTCTGTTAAGATTACTAAAAGCAAATCAAATCCCTAAACAAATCACTAAAAGCAGGTAATGAAAAAAGGTGTCGCGTGTTGTACCTTCAAATATCAAAGGTGTCGCGTGTTATACCTTTAAACGTTGCTACGGCGGATTCGCCGGAAATTAGAGTTTGTTCTTGAACAAAGACGACGGAGTTTGGGGCTGAGCAACTTGATTTTCTGTTAGTATATTTCAATGTATTTTCATGTATTTCATTGTATTCATTGTCTTTTTTTTCATTGTAATTCAATGTATCTCGTTGTATTCCATATATTTTATTGTATTCATTGTCTTTTTTTATTGTATTTCAATGTACCCTATTGTATTCTATGTATTTCATTGTATTCATTGTCTCGCTATATGCCATGAATGTATTCATATATTTTTTTTAATTAATATAATTTATGTATTCAGATGTATTATCTAGTTTCTCTGAAGATTGCTATGTTTTTGGGGTATTTTTCGGTTGAGATTCTTTTTTATAACTGAAAATACAAAATTTGTATGTTATAATTGAGTTTGTTGAGTTATATTAGGAGTCTATTATGTTAATTGATTCACTTTCCATTTTAAAAATAGTGTAATCTCATATTTCATGCTGTGAATACAGTCGAATATAATAATTTATCCAGCTGTAATCCCATATTTGACTCCATGAATACAATCGAATACACTCGAATACAACAACTGATTAGCTGGACTTCCCTGATTGACGCGTATTTTTGCTATTGTATTCATGAATACAGTAGTTTAAATACATCAAATACATCTTATAACCACAGAAAATGTATCTATAATTCGTAATATAGCAAATGGTATTGATAGATGACTATTTACTTCTAAAAGATATATAGTGCTTTATGAAAATTTCTCTTGATGAAAATTTTTACCTCCTATATTTTTCAATATTGATTGACTTTCTTACTCTTCGTAAGTAAATTCGATGTTTGACACAACTATAATCACAATTAATTTTTAGGACTCCATTATTTATTCTATTTGTTGTTTGGACTTTCATTGTTTCTTCCTCTAAATCATATTATTATTTATCGTTTTCAAGAATTTATAAGAAAAAATTATATTTATTGTATCACACAATCATATTATTTAATACTAATTTTCTTAAAATTATGTAGTCAAACATAGGGTTCACGTGCAAAGCGCATATCCTAAAACTAGTTTAATATAAAAGCCAAAATAATATTAAAATAAATAATGTTATTATAGAAAAGTTTAACTATATTTTATAGTTAAATACTATATAACAACACACTTAGCTGTATTGAATTATTTATTTACTTATTCAGTTAAGTTAGCCGGCTCGTTTAGAAACATAATGAACCAACGTTACTTTAAAGTAGATTATTACATTTTTCAAACAGGTAGGAGGAACACTTTAAGCTAAGCCGTCTTACTATTGAACAGTTAAATGTAGAATTTTCATTTTAGATTCAGAGAAAGAAAAAAAGGAGTAGTTACTAATTGAACGTCTGATATGATGTCTGAATAGAAGAATATGCCTATTATGAATAGACAAGGTGCCTTTGCTTATATATTATCTATCTATTAATAAAAGGAGAGGCAAAAACACCCTTTTTTTTTTATATTCAAAAACACCTTTTGAATATAAAATATTTGACACTTTAGGACATAGCTCCCAAAAAAATAGGAACTAATGCATTATTTGGGGAAAAAAATCTTTTACAGACTACTTTTGTTAATTAAAAGTTTCAGTTACTTTTCGTTTAAGGAAGCATAACGTCCGAAGCATCCTATTAGATTTCATCTTTTACAAACTATTTTTGTTAATTAAAATTTTCAGTTATTTTTATTTTTACAGAAGCAAAACATCTGAAGCATCCTATTACACCTCTATTTGGGGGAAAATCTCATACAAAATTCAATATTTTACTAAATATTTCAGGTAAGTTTTTTTCAAAACAAGTAACTGTATTTACATGTGAACGTGAATACACACATTTTTTAGTTCATTATTATTTTAAAAAAAATTCACATTTATATCCCGTTCTAAATTTTAGATTTTATCTAAACCAACGCTATTTAAACCTAGGCACGATCAGCAATCATCGGGAAATGCTCAAAACTAATTATGCTAACTTTTGTTTCCTCCACTGATACTCCATACTTAAACCAAAGGCAGATGTATATCAACAACTCAACAAAACAGAAGGATTTTTGGCTACTCATAGTGATTTCATCAAGGATATAACAATTTCGAAAATGCAATGAAAGTTGAAAGTTTGGGTCGTTTGTCTGTAGGAAGTCCCAGATCGTTACAATTTAAATACTACTTTCTCGATTGAATTGGTTCTACAAGATGAAAAGGTATTAAAAAAAAAATTTCTTACTAATTCGTTTTGCTTCTGTATTTTTTATATTGCAAATCTAGATAGGTTGCTACTACTTTCTCGATTCAATTTGTTCTGCAAACAGTTTAAAAAATGTTCAAATCACCTTTTTTTCTTAGTAATTTGTTTTTTTTCTCTGTTTTTTTAAATTGAAAATCTGGATTTGTTGTTCTGTTCTTCATTCATTTTTTTAACACTACTTTCTCGATTGAATTTGTTCTACAAGATTAAAAGGTATTACAGATCACTTATTGTGTCTTACTAATTCGTTTTGCTTCTATGTTATTTATGTTGTGAATTTGGATTTGTTATTTTGTTCTTCATATTTTTTAACAATACTTTTTCGATTGAATCGGTTCATCTTGAAGCCACTTTCTGCTTGTGCCATTGGAAAAATAACTTCTGGAACTACAATATATACAAATATCAGGTTTAGAATCTTTGTATATTTATACAAATGTTCTATTAAACTCAGTGCTGAATATTTGTCAATTATTGTTTTATTTCTTTTCCTTTTATGAGTAGTTAAGAAATATCTGTAGTTGGTCACTCTATGACCTGTTGAATTTACTATTCACGATTCAGCATTTTCATAAATAAATACATCTTCTTTTTAATTTACTATTTTTGGTGCTACGATTGATGAACCAACTGGGAAAAGAGTTTCTAAGGCGATTCCTACATTTGTAGGTTCAGTTCCCACCGTTCCATTGGATAATTCATCCTTATTGAGTGCACACCATCGTGGAATAGCTGTCTCATTTCCTTTTCATCCATCCTTAGAGCCTTTTCCAGTTGATATAGGATGATCATTGGTAGGCTCTTGATTTCATTGCAGTATGCTTCCATGATATCCCTGCATTTTTAAATTATCAATCATGATCACCTTGAAACTATACAATCATCAAACCACATTTATCATCTCAAAGTAGTAACACAATGTTTGCATTCCACGTGATAGAAAGATGAGTACCAAGATTGTCAGCAGATTGGTTTAGAATCATCTCTTATATCTAACCATTACATAAACAGAATATATATAAAAGTAAATAAGAACATAATAGAATAGGACACAACCATTCGGCAAACAAGAACTTCTAAGTAATGAAAACTTCTAATCTTAATACACTACTTTTCAGATGGTGTGTTTTCTGAAAGTGTTGACAAATGGGACTCTTTATATATTTTTTTAAAATACAAATGTATTTATCCCTTTGCATCTTCACTTTAAAGGTGTAACTCCAGTAAACATATGCTTTATTATACATCAGATATAGGTGAAATAAGACATAGATGTGTTATGCTTGCACCGTACACACAACTGCACTTCTATCCCTATCGTGTTTTCTGTTTTTCATATGCTCCATTTTAATCTTCCTTTCTTTTCTATCTTTTATTTATATTCCTATCATATTTTGTGGATCATTCAAATTTTTAGGCCTTTATTTTGGAATTATTTAACAGAATAGTGGAGTGTTGATATCCAATTTTTTCCTACATATTTTTTATTCTTAAAATATTCTCAAAATAGCGTGTACATACATATATAAGCATGCACAAAAATTTTGGTATTTTTCTTTTATTTTTAAAGATTTTTTAAATCAATTTATTGTCTATTTTAATACTACAAAATTCAATAATTATTCCTAAACTAGCATTTTTTGATGAATAATTTATTTTCATTCTCATATTTACACTAAGATATAATTAAGGTGATTTTTGCATATTTTCACACATTTGTCTGGTATTTTTTAAGCTAAATTGCGTATAATTATAATTATAGCCTATTTTACAATTAACAGCATTTTATAATTATAAAATCACTTTTAGTATTTTTAAATTAATATTTATATGTTATTAATTAGTCCAGTACCTTTAATTTATTTTTTAAATTATTTTTTACTATTTTATAAAATGATAAAAGGGAAAAATTGGCTATTTAGCAAACAACCCTTTATTATTTCAATTCTAGCCAAATTGTCCACACCCACTATCAGATTCAAATGGTCCAATATTCTAATTAAACTAACCCAGCTGAATCCCTAATATAACCCGGTCCAACCCTTTTTTAATCTGAGCCATTGATCAAATGAGATCAACGGTCCAGATCTAATTTCCTTAATCAAAATTCAATAACCCCCCCCCCCCAGACCCCTCATTCTCTTTGAGACTATCTCTCTCTCTATATCGTCTCTTCCTGTCCCTTCTCTCTAGAACCTTTTGGTTCTCTCTTCTCCGATGATCTCCACCGCCTCTCCGGCCATCTCCGGCCATCTTCCTTCAACCCCAAGGCTCCGATGGGCCTCTCATTGTCCTGTTCAACATCTCTAGGACCTTCAAGGTCTATGGACCTTGGTGATTCAGATCTAGGGTTCCTAGTTCTGCTACTTGTGAGTTCTCCGGTGTGATTTCAGGCGAAATCACACCCTATATTTCACGATCTCTGAAGTGTTAACAGGTTCTCTCCACTTCTATTAGGGTTTTCCCCCTTTTTTTGAAACCCTAACCCTCTCCTGAATCTCTCAAAATAGTGTTATTTTCATGCTATTTTCATATTTTTCTCTATGTTCTGCTTATTCTCGAGTTTCTTCTGAAAGATTCTCTACTTTGAACCATTTTTACTCTCTTTGAAAAAAACTAGGGTTTCTTGGATTTCTTTTACACATGTTTCGACAATTTTCTTTATGATTAAAACCTTTTCCTTGTTTATTTTGACCAATTTTATGCTCTTACTGTTTTTTAGCTTGACTCTGCTAAAAACCCTAATTTCTAAAAATGTTTCCTCGTTTGATTATGTGTGTTAGCATGCTTCTTTGCTTCGATTATATGTGTTAGCCTAATTTCCTTTGCCTTGTCTCTATGAGTTAGCATGTTTCTTCGTTTGATTATGTGTGATAGCCTGATTTTCCTTACTTTAGTTCTGTCTGCTAGCCTATTTACTTGATTCTTGTTAATGTCTCATGGTCACCATGCTTCGAATATGCCTTGTTGAATCCTAACCTATTTTCACTATCTCTGGATGGTTGTGTTTGTTCATCTATTGTCCCCCTTATGTCTATATGGCTGATTTTGTTTGCTACTCTTGTTTATTCACCTCTATTTATACGTTGAGAATGCAGAATCATGACTTCGCATGATTGATTCGGATTTTCTTTGATTGATTGGTAATTCAAAAACTTTCTTTCAAAACCCTAGCATTTTATTCGCCTATTTTAAATTAACTGATATTTGTTACCTTATTTGCTATGGTACTCTATTCTACGTAGCCTTTCCTTAATTGTAATTTTCCTGAATTTGGTCTTAATTGGTTACTATATGCATACTAAAGCTTGACTCATTCCTTATTTAACCTGCCCTGATTTTTCTACTTACCTTATATGGTGCTGAATCATTTCGTTTGATTTTGATTCCCTTAATTAATGGGAGTACTTCCTTGATTCTTCAAATAATTGATCCCGAGTTCTTAAATTGACATATTTATGTGATTTTTTACCTTATTTTTATCACCTACTTTCAACTATAAATAACCTAAGTGTTTTACATAGCACACACGACAAGTCTTCTTGGCTTACACACACTGAATACTTTAAAATCTGCATTCTCTCTTGCTCTTTGTTCTATTGCTATTCTCTGCTCCTGCTTATTATTAGCCGGTTGAAAGCCAAGGCTAATATAGTGTTACTACCTTGTCTTTGCATCTGCTTTTGCTCTTTTACTAGTATGTCCTAATTAATTTTTAAGTCTCACACCAATGTGTTTATTTTTGTTTCAGTTCATTATCTTTGTGATTTTCTTCTACTTATGCTTCTCCTGCTCAATGTGTAGTTGATTCTTTGCTCTAATACTTCACCATGTCTCCTGATTTACATGTTAAGTCTGACTTTGTCTATTCCTTGCTATGCCTATGTCCTGTTGTTATACATTAGCATGCCTAAATTTTACTACTTCCAGGTTCCCCTGAATCCCTTGATTCTGTGTAGTCATGTTCATTAAACTTGTATCCCCTTTAGCATTGTGTGATCTATCCGTTCCCCTTTCCCTATGATCCTTGTATGCAATCATGTACTGTTGAACTATGGTTATGTTGTTTTCTTTTAAAACAAACCCCCTTATTTTTTAAAACTCTTCTTCCTGCACTTCACACTACTCTTAGAAAATAGGTTCTGCCCCCTTCGTGTGAGCATTGCTTTGAGTACCTCTGAGTACTCACTGATTGACACACAAGGCTAGTATTCCACACTGCATATGTCTTGCATTTTCTCTTAAATGTCTAGGTGCTGGTATTGGCTAGGGACCCAATGGGCCCCTAGGGAGCTTTGCCGCACCTAGACCATGGTGAAGGCTGTGAACTCGAAGGGTTTGAGGTTGGAAGACTAGGCCTCATTGAAGGATCCCTATAGAATAACTTCTTATTTTTTTGTTCTTATTTACTGTAATTCAGATGATACTGGTTTGTAATAATCTGTAAACAAAAGATTGGGGTTGAATAGTGAATATAAGGGAGGGTTACGCATGCTTAGTATAAATAATGGGTAGATTGGGGTTGAATAGTGAATATAAGGGAGGGTTACGCATGCTTAGTATAAATAATGGGTAGAAAATATGATTATAGGATTTTATTTACTTATCTGCGCAATAGATAACCTGTATAGGCCATGCATCTCATTCATTAGAGATCCTGCTTTAGGTTCTTTACTTTCATCCTGTCATTATGCTCTCTTGTAATCACGATCAGTTAATAACTAGCAAATAGTTAACAACAAGCTAAATAATTTGACATTACTGCATTGGCATGTTAGAAACCATGATTTAGGTACTTCTATGTGCATTAGATATTCTGCCCTTAGGACTTCGCACTCGTTCGAGTTGCAGTAGTTAATTCATGTTTGTCTAATAACTTTGTTAAAATATGGCTGAGTGGTTTGAAACATTTTCTGCAAATACTTTATCATGCGTACCTTTATAAATCAGAATCGAAATATGTATGTCCATTCTTTAACAATAATCATATAATGTACAACGACGCCTAGGCAAACTTTAGTCCCGATAATAACTGATTACTTGTGTTGCTATTAGCCCAAAACCAGCCAACTTCTTTTAATTTCAACTTTGCCTTTCCTATTCTTGTTTTGATTTTCTGAAGCTCACTCAGCTTTCTTTCTTAAAACAAAAACTCTGCTGAAAATGATTTTGAAATGATCCATCCATCTTACTCTTACTAAGTTTCTGATTTCCATCACTGGATTCCCAACCTCTGTCCAAAGTCGTGCTATTACTGTTCTTACTTCATTTTTTAAAACCAAGTTTAAACTGCTGTAAAAGTCCCTATATTTTGAGACCTTAATTATGTTTAGTTCATGCTACTTATGTGTTTTGTTTGAGGAGGTATACATGAGCCTTTATATGTTTACATGCTTCCCCCCAACATGCAGTATGTGTTTTTTTGTATGCCCCCTTAGATTTTATCCTTTGAAACCAATCAGCCTAATATCCCACCTTGTAGGACTAGTACTCCTAAGTGCCTCCGGGACTGATAGGATGGGACGAGTAATAGCATGCAATAAGTAAAACGAGACCATTTCGCGTTTAATACCTTAACGGGGTGGGAAAGGGTAGATATGGATATGATGACCACGCGATAACAGCACGTGTATAAATGGTTACCGGGTGTTGTGTGGAATGATCCATATTATGTATAAATCTAGGACCCCTTCCCTTATATATACGATTTATTTTCATAATTTCAACTACTTTTTGCCAAACTTCAACTTTTTAAACTGCTTTTAACTTGCTACAACTATATGAAAATTTCCTCTTTTGTTCAAGATTTTAAAACTGCTTCCTCTATTAAAAAACTCAATGTTTAACTTCTTTAATCTCTTGCAACCATTATGTGAAACCCCCCTTGTATTTGTAATTCTTGCTTGCTTACTTGTTGTTTGCATTTAAGTCACAATATAACATGGTCGTGAACCACACTAGTGGATCTTGAGGGATGCCTAACACCTTCCCCTCGAGATAATTTCTAGCGCTTACCCGAACTTTGGTTTTCCAACTCAAAAACCATTAGTGTCCTAATGCACTTAATCATTAGGTGGAGACTCTTCAATTTCAATTCCAAAAACTCAAATCCCAAAAGGGAATATAGTTGTCCTCCCAAATGTCGTAAACCTTATTTCGCAAGAAAAAGGGGGCATCGACAGCATGGCGAATCTGCTGGGGATTTATTTAGTCTTTTACCACTTCATGTTATGTGTGACTTTATTGCTTTCTTATTGATTTCTTTTAATGTCTTTATTTGAAACTGACTTGGCTTTTTGTTTCTTTTCCTTTAATGCTATCATTTACTTCTTTCCCTCAATGTCGTTGTAATTCTGAGCAATTATTGTAATAATTATTTTATGAACATGCAAATACATAGCAAACAAATACTCCACATCATATTTCACTCGTGCCAAATACTCCACATTATTGTTTCATTCTTGTAATTTCATCTTCAACATCATATTCCACTCGTGCCAAACAAATACCATAGCAACACTTATAATGAGTTGTTGCGACCTTCCGATACTATC
Organism: Nicotiana glauca; assembly: GCA_026770625.1. Classification (NCBI taxonomy): domain Eukaryota; kingdom Viridiplantae; phylum Streptophyta; class Magnoliopsida; order Solanales; family Solanaceae; genus Nicotiana; species Nicotiana glauca. The sequence goes on along the minus strand of MU674162.1, from coordinate 54,713 downwards.
ACCCCCTAAATTTGGCAAAGGCATATTTGCGATAAAACCAGTCGATCAGCGATGCAGTCGACGGTTCCGTGCCTTTCCCTCTTGAGTTGTCCGCTCAAGGGTACCGATCTAATACCCCATAGAAACCTTATTCTATTTAACTGTGCACGCATCACTGTCAAACCTAGCTGAGTCAGTTATGTTATCCACATAATGACTTTTTAAGATAGCCTTGTCTAAAGTCCACTGGGTTTCCTTGGAACCTAAACGGAAAACACCATATTTTGTGCATTTATTTGGAGAACTTAATGCCATTATGCTAATTGTTGGTTTAAATAGTCGAGTCTGGAGGGGTAAGGGTCTAACACTTTGTTTTGCAGAAAATGAGGTACGGAGTCCTTAGATTCGACATAGTAACCAACATTCACCCAAGGTTGCTAAGCTGGTGGGAAGACCTTCACTCCAGTGACCAGACTCTCGTCCGCAAATATTTGGGGAATTTACCTTCTCTTTTGGAAATCCATCCTGACAACAAAATCATAGAGGCTGCAACCTTATTCTGGGACAGTGATAGATCAGTGTTTCGCTTTGGGGATCTTGAAATGACACCTTTGCTCGAAGAAATAGGAGGGTTAGCTGGTATTCCTTGGGAGACTCCAGGTTTTCTTATGCTAGAAAATCGCAAGGGTAGGGGTTTCCTCAAGATGATGGGACTAAAGAAAAACCCAAACTTGACTTGTTTGAAAGAATCTTACATTCCTTTCGACTATCTGTACGAGAGATACGGCCATAGCATGTCCTACCGCACCTACACAGATGAATTCGCCCTCACATCATTGGGGCATATCCACAGAAGGGTCTTCGTCTTTATGTTCTGCTTTTTGGGGATGATAGTGTTTCCTATGAAGAAGGCTAGAATCCATATTAGACTAGCCATGGTCACCAAGACTCTAATGGAAGGAATTGGCGGGAAGCCTTTTAGCATAATACCTATGATTGTTGCTGAGATATACCGAGCCCTGGGAAACTGTCAACGAGGGGCTAGTCACTTCGAGGGCTGCAACTAACTACTCCAACTTTGGCTTATAGAACATCTCCAAAGGGGTCAATACCGTCAAGAGCTTCCACGAAGGCCGTGGAATGATCATATAGCCTTCCACCATCCCAAGAGAATGAACTATATGTCTAACATGTTTTCTCAACCGGAAGACGCTAAAGGGTGGGTAGAGTTGTTTGAAAATCTAAAAGAAGATAAAATGCAGTGGATGTTCGAATGGTTCCCCACTGGAGAGTTCATCATCCGCTCTCGGGATGCTCCATTCCTTATACTCATTGGTCTGAGAGGAACTTATCCCTATGTCCCTCTCCGAGTCACTAGGTAGGCAAGGAGGAAGTAGGTCATACCAAAGGTCGAAAAGATGAGTTACTTCAGGGTCGATTTCAAAGACGACGATAGCCCATACAAATGTCAAGCTCAACATATATGGAATTGAAAAATCATCCTGGAGAAGGATTTCATAGAACCTGACAGATACCATGCCGGTTACACCCCATACTATCTAGGTTGGTTAGAAGAAGATCATGGTGGGTTGGGACAACCCTGGTCTGTTCGAGGTCATAGGGTCATCGACGAAAAGGCAAAAATACAGGTTAAGTACAACCAATTGCGCAAGAGGATCAGAGAGTGCAAAAGTGAACATCTGGAAATTCAAGAAGCACATCAGAAGTTGATCGAAGAATGGAAAGATATGGCTGTCAGTGCCAACAAGCGACTAGAGTATTTGGAGCGAGGTTTAGTAGAGTTGGAAAGGAAATTTATCCAGAGGATCGAAAACTGCCAGAACGATGAGGGAAATGAAGGAGGACACTTGGCTAGGGCATATTTGCTCCTGGGACCGCGTGAGCTGGTGAAGGTGTTCGATGGATCTAAAGATGTCGAGTCTGGGGAAGGTCCTTCTGGGACCAAGTAGTTAGGAGTCTTTTCTTTTACTTTTAAATGTAATAAGGCCAATGGCCATTAGTGACATTTTACTTTCTGCAATGTTAGTGTCCTTTTGGGATTCGTCTTATTTTTATCAATAAAATGAGGCATTTAGCATTATAAGTTCTCCAAATCAACTTGTCACTAGGCCGACCTCGGGCACAACGAGGCACCCAATTAGGACACGATTCATATTTTTGCACTAGATGTTTAAATATTGCAACGTTTTCTTCTCAGAACCCTCACTAACTTGCTACTTTTTTTGTTTTTACTTTTGTTTTATTCCCCTCCCCCAAAAAAAGTTAGTTCGTGCACTCTGGCATCATCATCCTACTCCACAAGATCTAAGGGCCCTCCACCTCCTCCTCATCCGAGTCCTATCAGAAATAAGAACAAAGCAAAAATGGAAGACTTGAGAAATATCAGGAAGGAGAGCTCAGTTGAAAGGGTAGAGGTTCCTCAGGGTATTCAGGTTCCCAAAAAAAGTGCCGCCCAACTCGAACAGAAATTACTGAAATTTCAGGAAGAATTGGACCAAGTTCGGAACTTGGAAAACTTGTCATTTTCTCTCAATACCGTAGATGTCAACTTTCCCAATGCTCAAAACCCTACACCTCCGCAGAAAATCCCAAAACTACAGAAATAACCCGTACCTCATAAAAATTGCAACACATGCCACACTTCAAACAACACCCGCTCCTCATTCCCGAACCACTAAATGATCATCCCCACCACACCCCCATCTATGTGGAAACCGTACCACAATACACTCAACCTATTTCAAGCACACCTGAGTCTGATGAAAAAGACTCTCTTATCAGGAACCTGGCCACAGAACTCAAGAAGCTAACTAGCCGAGTCTAGGGTGTTGAAGGAAACAAAGGTATCGAGGGGCTGAATTATGAGGACCTTTGCATCCAGCCAGATGTCAAACTTCCGAAGGGGTACAAACCTCCCAAGTTCGAGATGTTTGATGGCTCAGGGGATCCCAGAGTCCATTTGAGGACATACTGTGATAAGCTGGTCGGTGTAGGAAGAGATGAAAAGATTCGCATGAAGCTCTTCATGAGAAGTTTGAAAGGTGATGCTATATCTTGGTAGATTAGCCAAGATCCCAAGAAGTTGACAAGCTGGGTAGGAATGGCGACCGATTTCATGGATAGGTTCAGATTCAATACGGAGAATGCGCCAGATGTATTCTACATCCAGAATTTGAAGAAGAAACCTACAGAGACATTCTGCGAGTATGCTACTCGTTGGAGATCAGAGGCTGCTAAGGTCAGGCTGGCCTTAGAAGAAGGGCAAATGAACAGTGTCACAACCCCCGTTCACCCTCCACGAACATGTCGTGATGGCACCTAGTTCCTACAACTAGGTAAGCCTAACAATTGCAGAAATTTAGCAACTTAACTTGTGGAATAAATAATTCAAACTGAACATATAAATTAACAATGTATATAAGGCCGCTCGGCCTACACAACTACAAAGATAAGCGAATGTCTACAACTCAATCCCAAAACCAGGAAACTCACGGGAACCACAGGCTAGTAGAATATAGTACGCTGCTCTAACTCTAGAATATCTGAACAACTGAGAGAAAGGAATAAACTAAATACTAAGTCTGGAATAGAATAGAGACTCCTTGTCTCCGGACGCGGCAGATATACCTCAAAGTCTCCGTATAGCTCCTCGCCTCAAGGATAGAGCGCCTGAGTAGAGGTACCTGGATAATCTACACATGAAAAACATGCGCAGGAAGGGCATGAGTACACCACAACGGTACTCAGTAAGTGTCAAGCCTAACATCAGTTGGGTAGTGACGAGGAAGGTCAGGGACCTACTAAGGCAAAATATAATAATAATTAATAGTATGAGAATCTAACAGAACTAACGAGTACAGCAGTGAGGTAAGACAGGTCAACAAGGTAATAACAACTACACAAAGAACAGAATAAACACAGAATGTGTACAACTCAATACCAATGATAACAATGAGGATCTCCCAGGATGCCATTCTGTAGTCCTTCTTCTCATCTGTCCAATGGATCTCCTGGGATACCATCCCGTAGGGGATCTATCGAGAATTTAACCCACAGTCCCAAAATAAAAGTGTAGGGGATCTATCGGGAATCTAACCCACAGTCCCAAAGTAAAAGTGCAGGGAGATCTACCGAGAATCGAACCCGTAGTCCCAAAGTAAACAAACAAAGGTGGGGAGCTACCGGAATCCCACATCCGTAGTCCCAATATAAATGCGCAACCACAATAAGAAGATACGCAGAAATGAAGTACAAAGCCAAGCAACAAGTAGTACTGGCGTAGCATGCTTCAAGTAGTACAGTCAAGGCAACTTAAGCAATTAGGCAAGTTAAATCAACTAAACATGCTTTCCTAATCTAGCACAGGTTATAATTGCAAGTAGAACAAAACAAATATGAAAGAAACTCAATCTCAATATCTTAAGTAAAAAGCAAATTTTCAACAATTGGCTCAAGTACGTACTCGTCACCTCACGTACAAAGAACTCAAAGTACCAAATAACAAATCCTAAGGGGAAAGGTCCCCCACACAAGGTTAGACAAGCCACTTACCTCGAATCGGCTCCAAAATAAACTCGAAATCACACTTTTGCCACGAGTATCCGACTCCAAATGGCCCAAATCTATTCATTTCAATTACACATTGTAAATAACATCGCAAACAACTGGTTTTGCTATTTAATTCAAAGCTACGACGTGAAATTAGGTGAAATGACCAAAATGTCCTTCAGGACAACATCTCGGAATAGAATAATTTTAATATTTTAAGAACCCTCGTACTCTCACGATTCTAACCATAAAAAAATCTCCCAAATCGGAGGTCAGACACCCCCTCAAAACCCAATAGTTTAGCCTATGAAATTTCACCCAATTTTTTTCCAATTTTTGATCTCGAATTCGAATTTTAATGATGGATTTAACTACAAAATAATGAAATATAACTAGAAGGGACTAAAGAAATGTTACCCCATAATCTTCTCTTCAAAACCCTCTGAAAATCGCCCTTCCCCGAGCTCAATTTGATTTTTCTAACTGTCACACCTCCTTTGGCGTAAAGGAGTTTTTCTAATTAAACAATCGGAACGGGATTTATTATTAAATTTTAAAGTCGCCACTTGGGAGATTAATGGTGTCCCAGGTCACCGGTTGAATCCCGAACCGAGAAAAATATGACTCTGTTAACAGTCCGCGAACCAGAAATCCGGATAAGGAATTCTGTTAACCCGGGAGAAGGTGTTAGGTATTCCCGGATTCCGTGGTTCTAACACGATCGCTCAACTGTTGTATTTAATCTTTATCTGATTTCAATACATGTTCTATTTTTATGTGCCTTTTGTTAATAACCCGCTTTTATTATATTTATTATTTATTTTATTTTTACAAGAATTACAATGTCATGAAAATATACCTCGAACCACGCCGCACCAGTGCGCCTGTGGCTTTTAATACATTTCGACTTCGTTGAGATTTGGATTTGGGTCACATAAATATGCACCCGTATTTAGGAAGGTAATATTATTAGCATACGCGCTTAAAGTGACTACGTATTTATTATTTTTGGGGAAGGCCGTGAAATTCGCTAAATGGCCTGTCCCGAATTCTAAGTATTTTTAAGCAATCATTTATTGAGGGCCCCGCGATTTTATATTTGCTTTAGCGAGGCCCGTCTCATCATTTTATTAAAGGCCAAGCTAAAGTAGCTAAGTTTTCTATTTTTTGTCTCTAAAGGTTAATTAATCCATGAATATAAATTCAAATCTCAAATTCAAGTTCGGATTCAAACAAAAGGATAAAACCTTTTAGCTTGAACTTGCTACCTAATTCAAAACTTGATTTCATATTGATGAATTTAATTTACCATATTTCTAATTATTTATTTTAAAATGTTACTATGTTTAGATCCTTGATTTTCCTTCAAAGCTTTAACAATACTTTTGGGCCTCAATCTTAGCCCATTAGAATAATAGAAAAAAAAACTTAACTCATGCTTCAATATCAAATTAAACTTTCAATAGTTAACCAACTCCATTTTGTATGCTTGATTAAATTCAGACAAATCGAAACTACAAATTGAGCCAGTCAATGTTGCTATTAATGAACGAATGTAACTTAAAATTGCTTGCGATTGTACTATTGCTAATTCTAACATGACCAAACGTTTTGATATTCCATTTTTAAAGAATTGATGCTAATGCTACAACTGATACACACACTACCAAATATTGTTAAACATGCGAGGTTTATCATTAGACAGTCAATTTAAGATTCAATTATAACCATTCTTCAAATTTTAACTAAATACCCCGGATTCAAATTACTTTTTTCGATCTGTTTCCTTTAGGCCTTTACCCATACAATTATACAAAGTGTAAACGCCGAATAAGTCTTATACATCTGTGGATCTAATCTAAAAGTTTTGTAATCCAAATAGACATAGTACTAAACTAACCTATAACAATACACAAATATTTGAGCTTAAACAAACCTATAACCTATGAAAATCAATAGAAGCAAAGTTCTGCTTCTAACAGTCCTATACACAAACTTTTGAGCCTAAACTAAACACAAAATACATATGTCAATTGATACGATCATCACGAACAAATGAGAGAAAGCTATTTTTAATTGTAACTTCATGTTGAATAATCTCCAATACATCAGAACTGAAAATATACCTGAAACGACAAGGAAATGAGAGAGAAGGGGTGGATCAGCAGCAGTACATAGTAGATCAACAGCAACCACATAGATGAGTTCAAATAACAATGATCGACCCAATTCCATTCCAGAAATATAGTTATCAGCCCAGAAATAGATCAGAAATGTTTTCAGATCAACAAATTCAATAGATAAAGCCAAAACTGATTTGAATTCATCCAAATAACCTTCAAATCAAACCTAGAAACACATCTAACAACACAGCCTCTAAATTGATCCAAAATTGTTCCGATTTAATTCAAAAACCAATTAGAAACACTTCTGGACCTTGGCTGCAACAGATTGAACTTGATGTACTTTGATCACTAAAATTAGAAATCAACCTAATGCAATAGTAATTTTTGTTGGTTTTCTATTGATTTTCTGATTGTTTTTGGATTTTTGACATGAATTCAGATTTTGGAAAATAGAATTATGATCTGAAATTTTGAATTTCAGATCTGGAAATGGGCAGATATTTTTTTTGGGGAATTTTTGGGGTGTCAAACTTGTGATTCAAGGCAATATTCATGCCTATTTATAGAAAATTTTAAGGTGCAACTTCAGATTTTTATTTTATCTATTAGTCCCTACTTTATTTCCATTTTAACCCTCTATTTTCTGATTTGTTAAACAAGTTACTGCACCTATTTTATTAAAACTTACACTAAAACCTATTCTAGAAGGTTCTAGTTGTATCTATCATGTTCCTATCCCTTTGAAATTCCTATTGTACCCTCACTTGCATTCTAAAATTACCAATTTTGATTAGACTACCCTTTTCCTATGCCCAAACTACCCATGCGATTCCCTAATATTACTACCAGACTTATGATATTCCAAAAGTGCCCCTATTTTATTTTCAGAATTACTGTTTTACTTTATCAACTATAACCATCCTTATCCTGAACCTATTTTATTAAAGCTAGGTAGTAATCTAAAAAAAAACATTCTAATTAACTATAACAGAATCTTCAACTAAGCTAATTAATCCTATCAATTATTGGAATTCAAATAAATATCAATTAAAACCAGAACAAAACAAATTTGAAGGCCAACTTGACAATGAAATTAAAGCTATCTAATTATTACTAATCTATAAGAATTCAACATGATGAAATCCAGCCAGAATCAAAGCAAGTCACCCAAACAAAGTTAAAATAAAACCCTAATGCTAAAATAGATTTCGAATTTACTGATTAAGGCTAAACAAATTAAACGAAATTAGAAATCAGAAGAGAGAAGAAAACAGGCTTGCTAATTAACACTCAAATTAAAGATAACCCAAACGGTTCTAATAACCCTAAGTCTATACTACACCATCCTAGAATTTATGAATCTAAGAAAACAGAGGGATGAAAAGAGAACATGCAGAAAAGGCCATACGAATTAAAGCATACAAAAGAGGGGAAAATACCTAAGATGAGAAAAAAAATGAGAAGAGGCAAAGCATACAGAAGAGGGGAAAATACCTAATCGTCAACAAATCAAATAGGCGCTTAATTCTTGACCAGTGATGGCGGAGATGATTACTGGACGGCCTCTAATGGGATTCCATGGAAGATGAACATAGATTTGTAATGGGGATATCCAAATGGTACAGGGGTGTGAGTTTGGTGGCATTCTAGGGTTGCGCCGCCACCGAAAAACCCAAAGGCGGCGCTAGGGTTTCGAGGATTTGGAGAGTTCTAACGGGATTCGGGGAGATATGGTTGGTGATTTGAATAGAGGAGGAAACGGGGAACGTTTTGGTGTTGGTTTGGTCGGAAACAGAGATTCGCCGCTGCCGTGAGCGAATTTCGGCCGGCGGCATACGGAGGTCAAGGGCGACGATTTACAGGAGCGTATGAAGGAGGGGGCTTTGTCTCTGGTTAATGTTTCATTACTATTTTATTAAAACCCTACGAATGAATCTAGACCGTTAGATAATAGGAACGAACGGCACAGATTTAATTTCCCCGAACGGTGTCGTTTAAGAGGGGGTGAGATTGGACCGGTTTAAGGGGTGATTTGGGCTTGGGGCGGATTCTTTTTGTTTGGGCTTAGGGTAATTGGCCCAAGTTCTTTAACAGTCCATTTCTTTCTTTATTCTTTTATTTACTTTTCTTGTATTTCACTTACATTACTTTTCTATTGTATTTTTATTTTTGTATTTTGTATTTTTATTTTTCATCTTTTTGTATTTTATATTTTCTTACTTTGCATATTATTTTTTCTGATTTTTGTAAAACTAAAGCAAAACCTAATTAACTTCTAATATTATTTGAAAAATCAAAATGCAACAATTATCAATTAAAATGGCCTAAGACTATTATTTTTGTAATTTTCTTTAAATTGTTCAAAAATAAATTAATACCTACTTAATACTAAAAATGTGAATTTAAATTCCTAAATGCAAATGCATATTTTTGTATTTTTATATGACTTAACATGCACAAATAACATGCAAATAATTAATACAAAATTCACAAAAATTTTAAAAATAGGAAAAAATCTTTTGTTTGAATTTTATGGGAATAACTCGTATATAGGGCAAAAATCACGTGCTCACAGCTGCCCCTCTTTGCCCGAAAATATGAAGAGTTTTCGTGCAAAGATAAGTGAGCAAATATAAGCGGTTTTTGCCCGTTCAAGTATTCCGTTGTGAAGCATTTTGAAAAGTTTTGACCGCACCCTGCTTCAGAGGTTGCCTACATATCCTGGGCTAAACAGGAATCAGGTCAGTGTAGTTCGGGACGGTCTGGTAGCCGGGATTACCAGGAGCTGTGATTTCACTGCTGTTGCTGCTGTTACTGCTCACTGACCTCCTTATTACACCATGTCAAGATAAAAATAAGCTAGTCTAAGCTATGCTCTATGAATTACAAGAAATCCTATCTATGCCTTCAAACTTGCTCTTGTGTTGCCTTGAACTTGTATCTTGTATGCTTCCAATGAAATTCTTGTTGTTGCCCTGGTGATGTTCGACTACTTCAATTTGAAATATGTGTCCATTTTTTCAGGTGGACTCCTGCTTACGATTGCTTGAAAAGGTATTCCCTTGTTCTCCAGGTGGGCTCCTGTTTGCGATGCTTGAAAAGTATTCCCTTGTTTTACAGGTGGGCTCCTGGTTGTGATTACTTGAAAAAGTATTCCCTTGTTCTTCAAGTGGGCTCCTGATTGTGATGCTTGAAAATGTATTCCCTTGTTCTCCAGGTGGGCTCCTGATTGCGACAAAAATAGACAAACAAAGAAAATTTTCTGCCCCAGTATGGTGACTGGCATATCGTGTTATCAGATATTAAAATTTAAGGCTAAAATTTGGATTATACTTCCCTTGTTTTCCAGGTGGGCGCCTGCTTGTTGTATTAGAAAAGATATTCCCTTTATTCTTCAGGTGGGCTCCTGCTTGCTGAATTTTGAAAAATATTCCCTTTGTTCTTCAGGTGGGCTCCTGCTTGCTAGTTTTGAAAACTATTCCCTTGTTTTACAGGTGGGCTCCTGCTTGCAACAATCATACAAAACGAAGAAAATTTTCTGCCCCAGTTTGATAACTGGGCGCGTTGTGTTACCGAATATTAAAACTTGAGAGATAAGACTTGCACTATACTTCCCTTGTTATCCAGGTGGGTGCCTGACGGCTTCAACTTTGAAATGTATTCCCTTGTTATCCAGGTGGGTGCCTGATTGGCTGAACTTTGAAATATATTCCCTTGTTATTTAGGTGGGGGCCTGACTGCTTCAACTTTGAAATGTATTCCCTTACTTTTCAGGTGGGTGCCTGATTGGCTGAACTTTGAAATATATTCCCTTATTATCCAGGTGGGCGCCTGACTGCTTCAATTTTGAAATATATTCCCTTATTCTTCAGATGGGCGTCTGCTTTCAACAAAATAGACGGACAAAGAAGATTTTTCTGCCCTAGTTTGGTGGCCGGGAACAGGGATGAGTGTTAAACTGAATTATTTTACCAACTATTGTAAGAATTTGAAAGCTAAGTCCTATTATCCAGGGAAATCCTGACAATTCCTAAATTATTTCTTCTAAAGGGATTACTTCCACTAAAAGTCTTAAACTACTCCCCATTATCCAGGAGGGTCCTGACAACTTCTGTTACGACTTCTACTATATCTTGTTATTTATACTGACTTTAAAACTACGTCCCATTATCCAGGAGGGCCCTGAAAACTCTATTACAACTTCCACTATATCTTGTTCTTAAAACTACGTCCCATTATCCAGGAGGGTCCTGACAACTTCTACAACTCCTACTATATCTTGTTCTTAAAACTACGTCCCATTATCCAGGAGGGTCCTGACAACTTCTATAACTTCTACTATATCTTGTTCTTAAAACTACGTCCCATTATCCAGGAGGGTCCTGACAACTTCTACAACTCCTACTATATCTTGTTCTTAAAACTATGTCCCATTCTCCAGGAGGGTCCTGACAACTTCTATTACAACTTCCACTTTATTTTGTTCTTAAAACTACGTCCCATTATCCAGGAGGGTCCTAAAAACTCTTATTATGACTTTCACTATATCTTGTTATTTATACTAACTTTAAAACTACGTCCCATTATCCAGGAGGGTCCTAACAACTTCAACAACTTCTACTATATCTTGTTCTTAAAACTACGTCCCATTATCCAGGAGGGTCCTGACAACTCCAACAACTCCTACTATATCTTGTTCTTAAAACTACGTCCCATTATCCAGGAGGGTCCTGACAACTTCTACAACTCCTACTATATCTTGTTCTTAAAACTACGTCCCATTCTCCAGGAGGGTCCTGAAAACTCTTAATTGAAACCTCTCTTAAACATGCAAACTTTGGAATGAACTTATATTCCTTTTTATGCTAAGTTATGTTTCTCATGATTTTTTTGACATTTAAACTAAGTTCCATTTTTCTAGGAGGATACTGAGAATTTCCAGTCATACCTGTTTGTGTCCTGCATTTCTTTACGGAGGATTCCTCTGAACTTCTGCCCCTATTTTAATCAAAGAAAATCTTGTCAGTTTAAAATGTGGTGGTTTTGTGGCCTTGAACTTTGATGATGATTGCTCTTTCACTTCCCATGATAACTGATTTCCACTTGAACGCCTAGCCTGTCTACTAACTATCCATTTTCCCTGCCGTCCTTGTCACAGAAAATACCTCTTCTCTATTCAAACCCACATCCCTTGCGGCCTGACATTTACCAATTCCTTGTTTTCATAAATCTCAAAGCACGACAATTGCCATCCCACTCAAAGTGTATGTTGCTCTTTCTTGACGGATCCTACTAACTCCGATCTTGAAGTCTATTGTTCCTTCACTTTCAATGATAACTAACTCCCAATCGAGGACTTTGTCTGTTTATTGATTAACCACTTTCTTTGTTACCCTTGACATAGAAAAATCTTTGATCCATTCGCCACCCCTTCTATCTTTGTTGCATTGTTCCTGAGTTGATATGTACTAAACCCTTGTATTTCAAATGAATCTCCAAAGCATGCCAATTGCCACCTACTTAATATGTTTGTTGTTTTTCTTGATTTAACCACTGACCCCGGCTTTGCTCCTTCACTTGTCATGATAACTGATTTCATTTGAAGACCTCAATTGTTCCTTGACTGACCACTTCTTTTATCACAATATGTTTCTCCTCCATTCTAACCCCATACTTATTTGTTGTATTATTCCTGAATTGACATTTGCTAACCTTTGTGTCTTGTACAAACCCCAAAGCATTTTAATTGTTACCGCTTTAATGCTCATGTTTCTCTTTTCTGATTTAAACCACCGGCCTTGCCCTTGAGGTCTTATTGTTTCATCGCTAGTCATGATAATTTTTGATTTCTTTTTGGAAGATTTTGATTATCATTGGTGTACCATCCTTTTTTCGATCCTATCACGAGAAATTCTTTGATCTGTTTACCCCCGCCCTTCATTCATTGTGTTGTTCGCATATCGAGCCTTTATATTTCCCAAGGATTCCCAAAGCATATTGACTGCTGGCAACTCAATCATGTCTGACGTTATTTCCTGACTTATGACAATTTGATGTGCTGGCCAAATCCCATTTCGTGCAATTGGAAAGCTTGGTGGCACATTTTGAAGTCATTTCTCACTTGTTATGACTCGACATACTCAAGAAAAGAACATAAAACAAGGTGGGATGAATAGAGGGAAGAAAAATGGAAAGAGACGATTCCTAACAAGAAACCTACAGAGTAGAAAACCGTCAAATGTAGATACCAAATCTAGCGACCTTGACAAGCACTTGCAGCCCATTCTGTATAGCAAATCTGATGTTCAGCTCTTGTTGCACCTTTTGCCGTGAAACTGGTCTTCAATATTTCCCTTGCCCAATATGATCCATCATCCTTAGTCGACTTGTGGTGCCCTTAAGGTTTTCACCATCAAGCCTCTCTCATTTGATTTCTCTCATCTTGGAGTCCCGTGGTGGTTCTCATCATCATGACTCTCTAATTCTTCGTTTCCTTTGTTTAGACTGGAGTGTTGCCCCTGATGTGATTCACCTTTGCTCGCTTGACTCGGCATTTCTTGAAGATTGATCGGAAGGTCTTCCTTTGGACCGTAATGTGGCTTTTGGATGGGTTTAGAAAGAAGGGTATAAAGGCTCAAAATATTGCAACGTTGGTTCAAAATTACAACTTCCGGAATCACATCTTTCTTCTGCCCCAGTTTCATACTTGGGGATTCTTGAACTTTTCTTTGGTTGTGACTGAACCTCAGTGAGACTGCCTACGTACCCTTTCGGGATCAAGTCAAACGTAGTTTAGGTAACTACATTTGTTGTTGCGATGTTTCCTTCCTTCCATTCTTCTTCTCTTTTTCCTTTCTTTTCCTTTCTTTTCTCTTTTTCTTTCTTTTCTTCTTTTCTTTTTTCTTTTCTTTTCTTTCTTTTCTTTTCTTTTCTTTTCTTTCTCTTTTCTTTTCTTTTTCTTTTTCTTTTCTTTTCTTTTCTTTTCCACTGTTTTTCTCTTGTTTCTCCGCTTGATTTCCCGCTCGCTTCTTGAGTTATGTTTGTTAATTCCGAAAGAGGGATACGAAAGAAAATATAATAAGGCTCAAAGGGATAACAAAGGATAAAGTGTTTGGATAGCAGAATAAAATGTCTTCGTCATTCCAATCTTCAAAACATACCAAGTACAAAAAATGCCTTTTGATTGATTCACATATTTGCCTTCTGTGTTTGCCGATTCCTAGTGCCATTGGATAACAATCTCGGTACCACGAATGGTTCCTTTAGACTTGGGGTATTCTTGCCTTTGGCTTTACACCGATGAGGCATGATGCATTTCCTCAGTATTTCTTTATGTTCTATTTTCCCCAGTTTCACTTGATTCAGGCTTCAAAGTATTCCAGTATGTTTTATTTCTTCCGAGTACCTTTACATCTTCAACATTGTTTTATTGCTAAACTGACTTTTAAACAAGGCCGAGAATTATGTGCATGTCATGTCACTAAAATCAGCATGGAAAGAATTGTAAAATGATTAGAAATGAAGTGACTAGAACCGGCAGGAAACAGAGAATTGTATTAGACTGATGGGTTGAAACAACAAAATGAACAGACTAGACTATAATTACAAACCTAGACGGCACTAAACAAGCTGTTATTACTAAACAAAGCGAAGTGGAAAGATAGAAGGGTTTGACTCTCAAGACAATATCCGGATTACAACCCTGAAATAACTCGGACCCTCAGAAATAAGACCGAAATAAGCCACCAAAACTCCACTCTGGGTGATCAAGATATGGAGAATTTTCCCAATTACCACGCCCAGCATTTTAGCCACTGAGTTTCACATCAATATTGCCAAGACCATTATTGACTTTAATCAACACGTTCCCAAGATAAATCGCATGCTCCTTGTCATTGTCATTGACCACAATTACTCCTTCTTGAATCATTCTTTCTATTTTCCTTTTCAAAGATCGACAGTCTTCAATGCTATACCCCTGGACATTAGAGTGGTACATGTATCGAACAGTAGGATGAAAGCCTTTCGCCTTTGGGTCTGGAGTATATCCAAGGAGTGACTTAATCAGACCAACTCGTTTTAGCTTTTCGAACAAGCTTGTGTAGGATTCGCCAATGGGCGTAAAATTATCCCTTTGCCTTTGTTTCTCTCCATGCCTCCATTTTCCAGTATTGTTGAGTACTTGAAAGTGCTGTACACGAGAGTTTCGGGCTATTGGTGCCTGCTTCTGGGAGTGACTTGGTAGTGAGGCAAATGGTCGGGTGTTACTTAGTAGATGGGGTGGCTTTTGTGGAATTTGGGGACGTTCACGGGGTCGGTATTGTGGTTGGGAGCGTGTAGCAAGAACGACCACCGGACTTTGTCGTTGGCGAAGGCTATGACCTGATGGTTGGACAAAAGATCGGGTGTTTTTCGGGGGATTGGTTTGGGGTTGGTTTTGAGGTTGAGCAGGTTTGGCAAGAACAATTATCGAACCTTGTTGTGGATGAGACTCAGCAACATTTTTTCTATCAATGGCAGGATCATCTCGAGCAACCTGCTCGTTCCACTTGAGCCATAAATCCTTAAAGCTCTCCTTGGGTTTCTTTTCAGTCTTAGATAGAGAGGAGCAATTTGGGGCAATGTCTTTATTGAACTGAAAATGTCGCACAAAATCTTGAGCCATGTCACCTAATGTAGGCCATTTGTCAACATCGGGACGATTATGCCATTCTAAAGCTGCCCCAGTCAAGCTCTTACTGAAGTATGCCATCAACACATCATGTTTATCCCCGACACCTCTCATTTCATCGCAATAGACCCTTAGGTGAGTTACCGGATCTCCAATCCCATCGTAAAAGTTAAATTTTGGTACTTTAAACCTTGCGGGCAGGCGAACGTCACGGGATACAGATGATTCTTTGCAAACCATGTTACCATGGCCTCTCATTCCTGGCATGTTTTTTAAGGATAGTTCTTTCGGCTTCATGGCTATTTCATTTTGCCCTACTTTTCCTGTGACCTTTTCACTTCCAGTATGAAGCTCACCCCGAGGGCTCTCCTCGTATTCATTATCGGGGGTAGTGGATACGACAGGAGACATTGGTGGTGGCGCGGGTGGTGCCTTTCCAGTCATCCAGGCTTGATACATATCTGCCATGTGTTGTCTCAAATTCCGCACCTCTTCACTCAACCCATTATCCCATTCATCCACCTGTTGTCGGGTAACGGTACTAACCATATCAATTCTATTGTTGTTTGCCATTACCTTTTGTTGTCGAGAAAAATTACCACTTTGGAAACCACAAACCAACCACCTTTCTGGAATGAAAACATGAAACCACCACGTTAGCGTTAAGGCATTGATTTTTCCTTTTCTTTTTTTGTTTTCCGCTATTTTTTTCTTTTTGCCTTTATGGGACTCTTCCTCTTTTTTCTTTTCTTTTCTTTTGTTATGGTCAAATCCTATATGGATTGCCTACGTATCATGACCCCGCATGAATCAGACCGAGCGTAGTTCTTGCAAATTAATGCAAAAATAAAAAGATATTATTATTCTTATTATTATTATTATTATTTTGGCATTTTTAAATTTATTTTCTTTAAAGGAAAATTACAGAAGCAGACTCCAACTACAAATTCAATGATTAACACTAGATCAAGGGTACATCAAACTTCACATCTTGGGGCCCGTGGGGCATCAATCGGCATCGCCACAGGCTTCCGCAAGACTGAGGATGTTTCAATGTCAACTGAGACTATTTTTAACAACAACTGGCAATGTAATAACTTATTTTGACAAAGTGGCTATTTTTGTAAAATTTCGTTTAAAAAGCTACAAACTCAAAATTTCTCATCCTGGGGCTCATGTGGCATCACTCGGCATCGCCACAGGCCAATACAAGACTGAGAAGGTTTTAATGTCAGCTGTGACTATTTTTAAAAATAACTGGCCATGTAATGGCTTATTTAGCAAGATGGCTATTTTTGTAAAAGTTGTTAAATGACCAAACTTGATTTTTGCGGATATGGCCTTTCAACACTTCCGAAAGGGAGATTTTAAGGTTGTGCCCGCAGATTATTTAAAACTGACTCAGGATGGCTATTTTTGCAAAAAGGCCTTCCGGAATCCTTTTGAGGTACATTCGGCTTATTTTAAACTAAAATAGCATCACCTGACTTATTTATAACAAAATCAAAATTTTGATATTTTTCGGCTATTTTTGCAAAAGGTGTGGTTGGACCCGTCAAGGGTTGCCTACGTATCTCACACGTGGTGAGAATCAAACCAGCGTAGTTTGGGCAAACTATTTTAAAACAGACCATTTTTCATTTCTATTTTTTGGCAAAAATCAAATAACAAAACTATTTTAAAAAAAAATTCATTTTTATTTTTATTGGCAAAACAAACTATATATTTTTTCATTTTTGAAAACAAGACAAAATAACGATTTTTTTATTTATTTTCAACAACCCAAAATAAAAACTCTTTTATATTTTTCCTTTGCTTTAGTAAAACGAATTATTAAAGACCAAAACCTTTCCATTTTTCGACCCCTTTTTTTTTACAAAATTTCGGCAGAGTTTCGATAGTATTTGGGTATCGATTTTTCTAAAACTAAACAATTACTATTATTTTTCTTTTTTTCTCTTTTTCTCAATTTCACAAAAATTTTCTTTTTTTAAACCGGTCAGCATGCAGTCCCGAGACAAATAAATACAACACGTTAAATGTATCATGGTGGTCTTTTTCATATTTGGTTACCTGTCCTAGACGGACCCAACCCCTGTGTTGAGTCCCCTAAATCATACGTGATGCAAATAAACGTCCCTATTCTAAGTTCAAAACCTGGTTATATGTTCTAGACTATGTACCCGAGCGGACAACTCGAGTAGAGGAGGGGCTACGTACCGGGAACCAAAAGGCCATCCGGCTTAGTAACTTGTCCGGCCTCTTTCTTATTTCAGGGTATTGACACTAACAGAATAGGGAGTCTCAACCAGTAAGCACATCCCCGGAGGTGAGAAGAGAAGGGTTTTCGGCACAGTCTATATACAATTCAAATAATATCAAAGCGGTAAACATTTAGCACATTAATCATGAACATATAGGGAAATCAGATATAAACAAATACAACAATTATTCCGAGCTCGAATTCTTAAACCCTGAATGAAGATCTGGGTTTCTTGTCCCCAGCGGAGTCGCCAGAGCTGTCACACCTCCTTTTTTTTACATTTAATACACCCCGTGAAAGGCGTAAAGGCATTTTTCCAATTAAAGGACAATCGGAACGGGATTTATTATTAAATTTCAGAGTCGCCACTTGGGAGATTAATGGTGTCCCAAGTCACCGGTTGAATCCCGAACCGAGGAAAATATGACTTTATTAATAGTCCACGAACCAGAAATCCGGATAAGGAATTCTGTTAACCTGGAGAAGGTGTTAGGCATTCACGAATTCCGTGGTTCTAACACGGTCGCTCAACTGTTGTATTTAATCTTTATCAGATTTCAATACATGTTCCATTTTTATGTGCCTTTTGTTAATAACCCTCTTTTATTATATTTATATTTATTTTATTTTTACAAGAATTACAACGTCGTGAAAATGCACCTCGAACCACGCCGCACCAGTGCGCCCGTGGCTTTTAACACATTTTGACTTCGTTGAGATTTGGATTTGGGTCACATAAATGTGCACCCGTATTTAGGAAGGTAATATTATTAACATACGCGCCTAAAGTGACTACGTGTTTATTATTTTTGGGGAAGGCCGTGAAATTCGCTATACGGCCCGTCCCGAATTCTAAGTATTTTTAAGCAATCATTTATTGAGGGCCCCACGATTTTATATTTGCTTTAGCGAGGCTCGCCTCATCATTTTATTAAAGGCCAAACTAAAGAAGCTAAGTTTTTTATTTTTTGTCTCTAAAGGTTAATTAATCCATGAATATAAATTCAAATCTCAAATTCAAATCCGGATTCAAACAAAAGGATAAAACATTTTAGCTTGAACCTGCTACCTAATTTAAAACTTGATTTCATATTGATGAATTTAATTTACCATATTCCTAATTATTTATTTTAAAATGTTACTATGTTTAGATCCTTGATTTTCCTTCAAAGCTTTAACAATACTTTTGGGCCTCAATCTTAGCCCATTAGAATAATAGAAAAAAAAACTTAACTCATTCTTCAATATCAAATTAAACTATCAATAGTTAACCAATTCCATTTGTATGCTTGATTAAATTCAGACAAATCGAAACTACAAATTGAGCCAGTCAATGTTGCTATTAATGAACGAATGTGACTTAAAATTGCTTGCGATCGTACTATTGCTAATTCTAACATGCCCAAACGTTCTGATATTCCATTTTAAAAGAATTGATGCTAATGCTACAACTGATACACACACTACCAAATATTGTTAAACGTGTGAGGTTTATCATTAGGCGGTTTAAGATTCAATTATAAGCATTCTTCAAATTTTAACTAAATACCCTGGATTCAAATTACGTTTTTCGATCTGTTTCCTTTAGGACTTTACCCATACAATTATACAAAGTGAAAACGCCGAATAAGTCTTATACAACACCAATATATCAATGTAGCTTGAATATTTAATTCCTGTGGATCTAATCTAAAAGTGTTGTAATCCAAATAGACCTAGTACTAAACTAACCTATAACAATACACAAACATTTGAGCTTAAACTAACCTATAACCTATGAAAATCAATAGAAGCAATGTTCTGCTTATAACAGTCCGATACACAAACTTTTGAGCCTAAACTAAACACAAAATACATATGTCAATTGATACGATCATCGCGAACAAATGAGAGAAAGCTATTTTTAATTGTAACTTCATGTTGAATAATCTCCAATACATCAGAACTGAAAATATAACTGAAATAACAAGGAAATGGGAGAGAGGAGGTGGATCAGCAGCAATACACAGTAGATCAACAGCAACCACATAGATGAGTTCAAATAACAATGATCGACCCAATTCCAACCCAGAAATATAGTTATCAGCCCAGAAATAGATCAGAAATGTTTTTAGATCAACAAATTCAATAGATCAAGCCAAAACTGATTTGAATTCATCCAAATAACCTTTAAATCAAACCTAGAAACACATCTAACAACACAACCTCTAAATTGATCCAAAATTGTTCTGATTTAATTCAAAAATCAATTAGAAACACTTCTGGACCTTGGCTGCAACAAATTGAACTTGGAGATGTACTTTGATTACTAAAATTAGAAATCAACCTAATGCAATTGTAATTTTTGTTGGTTTTCGACTGATTTTCTGATTGTTTTTGGATATTTGACATGAATTCAGATTTTGGAAAAGAGAATTATGATTTGAAATTTTTAATTTCAAATCTGGAAATGGGCAGATATTTTTTTTGGGGAATTTTTGGAGTGTCAAACTTGTGATTCAAGGCATTATTCATGCCTATTTATAGAAAATTTTAAGGTGCAACTTCAGATTTTTATTTTGTCTATTAGTCCCTACTTTATTTCCATTTTAACCCTCTATTTTTTGACTTGTTAAACAAGTTACTACACATATTTTATTAAAACTTATACTAAAACCTATTCTAGAAGGTTCTAGTTGTATCTATCATGTTCCTATCCCTTTGAAATTCCTATTCTACCCTCACTTGCATTCTAAAATTACCAATTTTGATTAGACTACCCTTTTTCTATGCCCAAACTACCCCTGAGATTTCCTAATATTACTACCAGACTTATGATATTCCAAAAGTGCACCTATTTTATTTTCAGAATTACTGTTTTACTTTATCAACTATAACCATCCTTATCCTGAACCTATTTTATTAAAGCTAGGTAGTAATCTAAAAAAACATTCTAATTAACTATAACAGAATCTTCAACTAAGCTAATTAATCCTATCAATTATTGGAATTCAAACAAATATCAATTAAAACCACAACAAAATAAATTTGAAGGCCAAATTGGCAATGAAATTAAAGCTATCTAATTATTACTAATATATAAGAATTCAACATGATGAAATCCATCTAGAATCAAAGCAAGTCACCCAAACAAAGTTAAAATGAAACCCTAATGCTAAAATAGATTTCGAATTTACTGATTAAGACTAAACAAATTAAACAAAATTAGAAATCAGAAGAGAGAAGAAAACAGGCTTGCTAATTAACACTCAAATTAAAGATAACCCAAACGGTTCTAATAACCCTAAGTCTATACTACACCATAATAGAATATATGAATCAAAGAAAACAGAGGGATGAAAAGAGAACATGCAGAAAAGGCAATACGAACTAAAGCATACAAAAGAGGGGAAAATACCTAAGATGAGAAAAGAAATGAGAAGAGGCAAAGCATACAGAAGAGGGGAAAATACCTAATCGTCAACAAATCAAATAGGCGCTTAATTCTTGACCAGTGATGGAGGAGATGATTACTGGACAGCCTCTAATGGGATTCCATGGAAGATGAACATAGATTTTTAATGGGGATATCCAAATGGTACAAGGGTGTGAGTTTGGTGGCATTCTAGGGTTGCGCCGCCACAGGAAAACCCAAATGCGACGCTCGGGTTTCGAGGATTTGGAGAGTTCTAACGGGATTCGGAGAGATATGGTTGGTGATTTGAATAGAGGAGGAAAAGGGGAACGTTTTGGTGTTGGTTTGGTCGGAAACGGAGATTCGCTGCCGCCGTGAGCGAATTTCGGCCGGTGGCGTATGGAGGTCAAGGGCGGCGATTTACAGGAGCGTATGAAGGAGGGGACTTTGTCTCTGGTTAATGTTTCATTGCAATTTTATTAAAATCCTACGAATGAATCTAGATCGTTAGATAATAGGATCGAACGGCATAGATTTAATTTCCCCGAATGGTGTTGTTTAAGAGGGGGTGAGATTGGACCGGTTTGAGGGGTAATTTGGGTTGGGGCGGATTTTTTGTTTGGGCTTGGGGTAATTGGCCCAAGTTCTTTAACAGTCCATTTCTTTCTTTATTCTTTTATTTACTTTTCTTGTATTTCAATCACATTACTTTTGTATTGTATTTTCATTTTTGTATTTTGTATTTTATATTTTTTTACTTTGCATATTATTTTTTCTAATTTTTGTAAAAGTAAAGCAAAACCTAATTAAATTCTAATATTATTTGAAAAATCAAAATGCAACCATTATCAATTAAAATAACCTAAGACTATTATTTTTGTAATTCTCTTTAAATTGTTCTAAAATGAATTAATACCTACTTAATACTAAAAATGTGAAATTAAATTCCTAAATGCAAATGCATATTTTTGTATTTTTATATGACTTAACATGCACAAATAACATGCAAACAATTAACACAAAATTCACAAAAATTGTAAAAATAGGAAAAAATCTTTTGTTTGAATTTTATGGGAATAACTCATATATAGGGCAAAAATCACGTGCTCACACTAACTTATGAATTCAAACTATCAGAACAGGCATTTCTACTTCTGCGGAAAAGGGACCGCTTCTACGGTCCCGCTTATGCGGAAACAAGCCGCTTCTACGGTCTTCAATTAAATGGCCAGGACCGCATCTGCGATAAAGAAGCCTCAGGTGCAGAAGCGCATCTGCGAGGGACAATCCGCTTCTGCGGAATCTGGGGGCCACTAGGCTTCGCTTCTACGGTGGATAAGCCGCTTCTGCAGCTCCGCTTATTCGGGTGAAGAACCGCTTCTGCAGTTTCTGAGGGAAAGGGCAATAGCCACTTCTGCAGCCATCTAGCTGCTTCTGCGGAGCCGCATCTGCAGTTCCCTAGCCGCAGATGCGAAAATACTTGAAGAGGGACACTTCAGCTACTGCATTACTTCAAAATTTCTCCGTTAACCGCCCGAAATCACCCCGAGACCCCTGGGACCTCAACCAAAAGCACCAATAACACCTAATACCTAATTCAAACTTGTATCAATCTTCAAAATACCTAAAACAATGTCGGAAACTTGATTAGATCACAGATTTGAGCCTAAGAACTTCAAATTCCATCAAAATACACTTTCGATCAAAAACCTAACCAAAACATGTCCGAATGACCTGAAATTTTGCACACACGTCCCAAATGACATGACGGAGCTACTGCAACTTTAGTAATTCCAATCCAATACTCGGATAAAAAACTCACTATCGGACCAGAAACTTCAAAAATTCAAACTTCGGCATTTCAAGCCTAAATGAGCTACGGACTCCCAAAATACATTCTGAACATGCTCCCAACCCTGAAATCACCTAACAGAGCTAACGGAACCAGCGGATTTTCATTCCGAGGTCTTCTTCACACTATTCCAACTACAGACCACTTTTCAACACTTAAGCTCTCATTAGGGACTAAGTATCCCAAAACTCTCCAAAAATCAACACTGAACGTCCCGGCAAACCAAAATAGTAGAAATGAACTTAGGGGAAGTAGTTAATAAGGGATTAGGGCGTTAATTCTTAAATCGACCGGCCGGGTCGTCATATCCTCCTATACATAAACATTCGTTCGTCCTCGAACGAGCATAGAGAACATACCTGAAGTAGTGAAAAGATGAGGGTACTGGCTGCACATATCCTGCTCGGTCTCCCAGGTCACCTCCTCGGCCGGCTGACCCCGCCACTGAACCTTTATTGAAGCAATGTTCTTCGATCTCAACTTTCTGATCTGTCTGTCCAATATAGCCACTGGATCCTCAACATAGTGCAGATCCTTGTCCAACTGGACTGAACTGAAATCCAACACGTGCGATGGATCACCGTGATATCTCCAGAGCATCGAAACATGGAATACTAGATGAACTCCGGCCAAACTGGGAGGTAAGGCAAGCTCATAAGTAACCTCCCCAACTTGCCTCAAGATCTCAAAAGGGTCAATAAACCTCGGACTCAACTTTCCTTTCTTCCCAAACCTCATGACGCCTTTCATAGGTGAAACCCAAAGTAGAACCCGCTCACCAACCATATATGAAACATCAAAGACCTTCCTGTCCGCGTAGCTCTTCTGTCTAGACTGAGCTGTACGAAGTCTATCCTGAATCATCTTAACCTTCTCCAACGCATCCTGCACCAACTCTGTGCCCAATATCCTGGCCTCACCCGACTCAAACCAACCCACCAGAGATCTATACCTCCTACCATATAAAGCCTCATACGGTGCCATCTGAATGCTGGACTGATAACTGTTGTTGTAAAAAAAATTCCGCCAATGGCAAGATATGATCCCAAGACCCTCGAAATATCAATCGCACACGCACATAGCATATCCTCAAGATAGTGCGCTCGGACTGTCCGTCCGTCTGGGGGTGAAATGTTGTGCTCAACTCCACCCGAGTGCCTAACTCCTACTGCACGGCTCTCTAGAATCGTGATGTAAACTGGGTACCTCTGTCTGAAATAATAGAAATTGGAATACCATGCAGACGGACGATCTCCCGAATATAAATCTCCGCCAACCGCTCCGATGAATAAGTGGTACTCACAGGAATGAAATGAGCGGACTTGGTCAGTCGATCCACAATAACCCAAATGGAATCAAACTTCTTCAAGGTCCGTGGGAGTCCAGATACAAAGTCCATGGTGATGCACTCTCATTTCCACTCCAGAATCTCTATCTGCTGAAGCAACCCACCCGGGCGCTGGTGCTCATACTTTACCTGCTGGCAGTTGAGGCATCTAGACACATAACCAACTATATATTTCTTCATCCGCCTCCACCAGTAGTGCTGCCTCAAGTCCTGATACATCTTTGCGGCACCTGAATGGATGGAATAACGCGAACTATGGGCCTATGCTAGAATCAACTCTCGAAGACCATCAACATTGGGCACACAAATCCGGCCCTGCATCCTCAATACCCTGTCATCTCTGATAGTCACATCTCTGGAATCTCCCCACTGAACGTTGTCCTTAAGGACAAGCAAATAAGGGTCATCATTCTGTCGCTCTCAGATACGATCAAATAGAGAAGACCGGGAAACCACACAGGCTAGAACCCGATTAGGCTCCGAAAGATCCAATCTCACAAACTGGCTGGCTAAGGCCTGAACATCCATCACCATATGCCTCTCTAAAGCTGGTAAATATGTCAAACTACCCAAACTCTCCGCCCAGCGACTCAAGGCATCTGCCACCACATTGTCCTTGCTAGGGTGATACAGAATAGTAATGTCATAATCCTTCAGCAACTCTAACCACCTCCTCTGATGCATATTGAGATCCTTTTACTTGAGTAAGTGCTGCAAACTCTGATGGTTAGTATAGACCTCACAAGGCACACTGTACAAATAATGACGCCAGATCTTCAAGGCATGAACAATGGAAGCTAACTCAAGGTCATGGACAGGGTAGTTCTTTTCATGTATCTTTAACTGCCTGGACGCGTAGGCAATCACCCTACCGTCCTGCATCAACACCTCTCCAAGGCTAACTCTCGAGGCATCACAATAGACAGAATAAGACCCCGAACCGGTAGGCAACATCAAAGTTGGGGTTGTAGTCAAAGATGTCTTGAGCTTCTGAAAGCTCACTCACACTCCTCTGTCCACTGAAATAGGGCACCCTTCTGGGTCAGTCTAGTCATAGGGGCTGCAATCGAAGAAATCCCACCATGAAGCGACGGTAGTAGCCTGCCAAACCAAGGAAACTGCGAATCTCTATAGCTGAGGAAGGCCTGGGCCAACCCTGTACGACCTCTATCTTCCTCAGATCCACCAGAATACCCTCACTCGAAATCACATGACCTAAGAATGCCACAGAACTCAGCCAAAACTCACATTTTGAGAACTTTGCATTTAACTTCTTCTCCCTCAAGTCTGAAGCACAGTCTTCAAGTGCTACTCATGATCTTCCCGACTCCGGGAATACACCAGAATATCATCAATAAAAACAATAACAAATGAGTCAATATATGGCCGGAATACACTGTGCATCAAGTGTATGAAGGCTGCTGGGGCATTGGTCAGGCCAAATGACATAACAAGGAACTCATAATGACCATACCGAGTCTTGAAGGCTATCTTCGGGATATCTGGCTCCCGAATCTTCAACTGATGGTAACTTGAGCGCAAGTCACTCTTAGAAAACACATGTGCGCCCTGAAGCTAGTCAAACAGATCATCAATACGAGGCAAAGGATAACGGTTATTCACTGTAACTTTGTTCAACTAGCGATAATCAATACACATACGCATAGAACCATCCTTCTTCTTCACAAACAGGACAGGAGCATCCCACGATGAAATACTAGGTAGAATAAAACCCTTACCAAGCAATTCCTGCAACTGATCCTTCAACTTAGGAGGAGCCATACGATACGGAGGAATGGAAATGGGCTGAGTGCCTGGCAATAGATCAATACCAAAATCAATGTCTCTATCGGGCGGCATGCCCGGAAGATCAGCTGGAAACACATTGGGATAATCTCGTACCACTGGAACTGAATCAACAAAAGGGGTATCAACACTCACATCGCTTACATAAGTTAAATACGCGGTACACCCCTTCTCAACCATACGCTGAGCTTTAAGAAAAGAGTTAACTCTACTAGGAGTGTGATCTAAAGTACCATTCCACTCAATACGCGGAAAACCTAGCATAGCCAGCGTCACAGTCTTGGCGTGACAATCAAGACTAGCAAAATGGGCGACAACCAGTCCATGCCCAAAATAATGTCAAAATCCACTATACCAAGTAACAATAAATCTTCTCTGGTCTCAAAACCACGAACAGTAACCAAACATGACCGATAAACGTGGTCCACAACAAGAGAATCTCCCACAGGAGTAGAAACATAAACGGGGTCACTCAAAGAATCCCGAGGCACACCCAAATACGGAGAAAAGTAACAAGACACATAAGAATAAGTAGAGCCTGGATCGAATAGAACCTATGCCTCTCTGTGACAAACCAGTATAATACCTGTAATGACGGAGTTGCTGGCAACAACCTCAGTGCGAGCAGGAATACAATAATATTTGGCCCGGCCCCTCTCTCGAGGGTGACCTCTATCTCCCCGACCTCCGCCCCTAGCCGGCTGGGCAGGTGGGGTAGCAGCTGGAGCTGTGATCATGCACTGAGAACTCTGAGGAGCCCGTTGTGGCTGAGCAGTCTGTGAAGATGCAATACTACCAAGTCTGTGGCATTCCCTAACCATGTGGCATGTATCACTACACTCGAAACAAGCTCTGGGAGGACACGGTGCTAGGGCCAGGTTTGCTGGACTGACCTATGAAAGCACCCCGCGGAGGAGGTGCACTAGAAACTGGAGGTGCATAGTAAGGCTTCTAAGGTGTAGGCAGAGCTGGAGCACTCCCGGCTGCTGGAAGAGCTGAATGAACAAGGTGACCCGCATAACCTCTGGCATAACGACCTATTGATGGGGTACGGGCACCAGAGTAGTGACCCGACTCTCGAGACCTCTTGGCCTCCCTCTCCCCTCGCTCCCTGGCGAGCATACTCCCAATCCTCCTAGCAATGCTTACTACCTGCTGATAAGGAATGTCCATCTCCAACTCTCAAGCCATGCTAGATCTGAGGGTAGAATAAGACCCTCAATGAACCTGCGAACTTTCTCCCGAACTGTAGCACCAAGGCCAGTGCATGCCTGGCCAATCTGGTATAACAGATGGCATACTCTGAAACGGTCATAGCCCCTTGGCACAAATGCTCAAAATCTGCACACCATGCTTCCCTGAGACTCTAGGGGACAAACTCTCTCATAAACATATTCGAGAACTGGGTCCAAGTCAGTGAAGCAGCCTCGACTGGACTGTCTAACTCATAAGTATGCCATCAATCATAGGCAGCTGCCCGAAGCTGAAAGGCAGTGAAAGACACCCCGCTGGACTCTACTATGCCCATAGTGCGAAGAATACGATGACACTCCTCCAAAAATCCCAAGGCATCATCTGATGCTAATCCATTGAACACTGGGGGATCATATTTCTTGAACCTTTCAAGTCTCTACTGCTCGTCCTCTGAAGCAGCTGACCCATTCTCGGGCTGAACTGGCACTGCAAGCGGTGTGAGAATAATCTCGGGAACTTGCTCAACCTGCACTTGCTGCTCAAGAGTGCGGACGGCGGGACTCTATGCTCCTCCCCCGGCCTGGGATGTGGCTGCAGCAAGGGGAAGCAACCCTACCTGAGCTAAGGTAGTGCACTTGCTTATGAACTGAGCCAAAGTCTCCTGGAGTGCTGGGGTAGTAGTGGAAGTTGTAGGTGTGCCAGGTGCCTGGGCTCCGGATGAATCTGCTGGTGGTACCTCGGCGGCAGCTCGCGCAGGTGCTCTGGCCGCATCACGTGCGCGTCCTCGACCTCTCCCCCGGTCCCGGCCTCTAAAGGTTGCAGTAGGGGGTGCAGGTGCCTAATCATCTCGAGTAGCACGTGTCCTCACCATATGTGAGAGAATAGAAGTCAGAAGTTTAGAATTGATGTTCAAAAATATCGCACGACAAGGAATTCAAATGAAATGAAGATTTTCCCTAAAAAGTTACATAGCCTCTCGTAGATAAGTACAGACGTCTCCGTACCAATCAGCGAGACTTTAATAAATCGGCCTGCGTTTTGTGACTCCTATGAACCTAGAGCTCTGATACCAAATTCTCACGACCCCAGTTCACCCTCCATGAACATGTCGTGATGGCACCTAGTTCCTACAACTAGGTAAGCCTAACAATTGCGGAAATTTAGCAACTTAACTTGCAGAACAAATAATTCAAACTGAACATATAAATTAACAACTATATATAAGGCCACTCGGCCTACACAACTACAAGGATAAGCGTAAGTCTACAACTCAATCCCAAAATCCGGACACTCACGGGAACCACAAGCTAGTAGAAATATAGTACGCTGCTCTAACTCCAGAATATCTAAATAATTAAGAGAAAGGAATAAACTAAATACTAAGACTGGAACAGAATAGAGACTCCTGGTCTACGGACGCGGCAGATATACCTCGAAGTCTTTGTATAGCTCCTCGCCTCAAGGATAGAGCGCCTGAGTAGAGGTACCTGGATAATCTGCACATGAAAAACATGCTCAAGAAGGGCATGAGTACACCACAACGGTATTTAGTAAGTGCCAAGCCTAACCTCGGTTGGGTAGTGATGAGGAAGGTCAGGGCCCTACTGAGGCAAAATATAATAATAATTAACAGTATGAGAATCTGACAGAAATAACGAGTACAGCAGTGAGGTAAGACAGGTCAACAAGGTAATAACAACTACACAAAGAACAGAATAAACACGGAATGTGTACAACTCAATACCAATGATAACAATGAGGATCTCCCAGGATACCATCCTATAGTCCTTCTTCTCATCTGGCCAGTGAATCTCCCGGGATACCGTCCCATAGTCCATCACATATGCAGGGGGGATCTATCGGGAATCTAACCCGCAGTCCCAAAATAAAAGTGTAGGGGATCTATCGGGAATCTAACCCGCTGTCCCAAAGTAAAAGTGCAGGGGTATCTACCGGGAATCAAATCCGTAGTCCCAAAGTAAACAAACAAAGGTGGGGAGCTACCGGAATCCCACATCCGTAGTCCCAATATAAATGCGCAAACACAACCAAAAGATACATAGAAATAAAGTACAAAGACTAGCAACAGGTAGTACTGGCTAGCATGCTTCAAGTAGTACAGTCAAGACAACTTAAGCAATTAGGCAAGTTAAATCAACTACACATGCTTTCCCAATCTAGCACAGGTTATAATTTCAAGTAGAACAAAACAAATATGAAAGAAACTCAATCTCAATATCTTAAGTAAAAACCGAATTTTTAACAATTGGCTAAAGTACGCACTCGTCACCTCACGTACAAGGCACTCAAAGTACCAAATAACAAATCCTAAGGGGAAAGGTCCCCCACACAAAGTTAGACAAGCCACTTACCTTGAATTAGCTCGAAAATCAACTCGAAATCACACTTTTGCCACGAGTATCCGACTCTAAATGGACCAAATATATTCAATTCAATTACATATTGTAAATAACATCGCAAACAATTGGTTTTGCTATTTAATTCAAAGCTACGACGTGAAATTAGGTGAAATGACCAAAATGCCCTTCATGCCAACGTCTCGGAATCAAATAATTTTTATATTTTTAGAACCCTCATACTCTCACTAGTCTAGCCATATAAAAATATCCCAAATCGGAGGTCAAACACCCCCTCAAAATCCAATAGATTAGCCGATGAAATTTCACCCAATTTTTTCCAATTTTTGATCCTAAATTCGAATTTTAATGATGAATTTAACTACAAAATGATGAAATATAACTAGAAGGGACTAAAGAAAAGTTACCCAATAATTTTCTCTTAAAAACACTCTGAAAATCGCCCTTCCCCGAGCTTAACTTGATTTTTCTAACTTATGAAGTCAAACCCTCAAATTTTCTATATCAAAACAGGCATTTCCGCTTCTGCGGACAAGGGACCGCTTCTGTGGTCCCGCTTATGTGGAAACAGGCCACTTCTGTGGTCTTCAATTAAATGTCCAGGACCGCATCTGCGATAAAGAAGCCACAGGTGCGGAAGCGCATCTGCAAGGGACAATCCGCTTCTGCGGAATCTAGGGGGCTACTGGGCTTCGCTTCTGTGGTGGATAAGCCGCTTCCGCTGCTCCGCTTATGCGGGTGAAGAACCGCTTCTGCGGTTTCTGAGGGAAAGGGATATAGCCGCTTCTGCAGCAACGCATCTGCGGTTCCCAAGCTACAGATGCAAAAATACCAGAAAAGGGACACTTTAGCTGCTGCATTACTTCAAATTTTCCTCGTTAACCACCCGAAATCACCCCGAGGCCCCCGGGACCTGAACCAAAAGCACCAATAAAACCTAATACATCATTCAAACTTGTACCAATCTTCAAAACACCTAAAACAATGTCGGAAACTCGATTAAATCACGGATTTGAGCCTAAGAACTTCAAATTCCATCAAAATACACTTTTGATCAAAAATCTAACCAAAACACGTCCAAATGACCTGAAATTTTGCACACACATCCCAAATGACATGACAGAGCTATTTCAATTTCTAGAATTCCAATCCGACCCTCGGATCAAAAACTCACTATCGGACCGAAAACTTCAAAAATTCAAACTTCAGCATTTCAAGCCTAAATGAGCTATGGACTCCCAAAATACATTCCAAACACGCTCCCAACACCGAAATTACCTAACAGAGCTAACAGAACCATCAAATTTCCATTCCGAGGTCGTCTTCATACTGTTCCGACTACGGACCACTTTTCAACACTTAAGCTCTCATTTAGGGACTAAGTGTCCCAAAACTCTCCGAAACTCAACACCGAACGTCCCAGCAAACCAAAATAGTAGAAATGAACTTAGGGGAAGCAGTTAATAGAGGATCGGGGCATTAATTCTTAAGATGACCGGCCGGGTCGTCACAAACAGGTTTTTCGTCCTAGCTCAGGACCCAGAGTATTATGAAAGGTTGATGCTGATTGAAGGCCAGAAATTCTCCAACATCATCAAGCTAGGGAAAGGATTAAGGAAGGCATTAAAAGTGGTATGGTCACTAATTTTAAGGCATTTCAAGCTACCAACAAGGCTCTATAGTCTGGTGGAACGTCCAAGAGAAAGGGTGTGAGTGCTGTGATAGTTGCATAGAGAACGAAATCCCCGGTGAAATACCAAGCTTACCCAGTACCTCCTCTCACATATCAACCTATCCCTAATTACCAAGCACATCCGCCCTCTTACCAAATTCCACCACCTACTTACCAATCATCTCCATCCCCCACATATCAACCTACCTCACCGAGATATTCCCAACCCGCACTCGTCTACCAAGCCTATAATACTCATCCCTCTCACTATCAATCACCTCCCACCCGCCAAAACTTTCCTAGACCACATCCTAACTTCGACCGTAGACCTCCCAAGTAATACACCGCCATCGCCGAACCAATCGACCAGCTATATGAAAGGCTCAAAGCTGCTGGTTACGTCACCCCAATCCCTGCCATAACTCACAAAAATCCTTTCCAATGGGTCACCCCAACAAAACCTATGCATACCATTTCGGCATGAAGGGTCATACTATTGATGAATGCCGCTCCCTAAAGGACAAGATTCAGTCCTTGATTGACAATAAGATCATTATGGCAAATGAGCCTACTCTGAACATCTGCAAGAACTCTCTGCCTGACCACAAAGGTAGAGGCGTTCATATGATAGAGGTAGAAGATGATTGGGACCCCAAAGGATCGATCGGATTGATCACTGAAGGTGACGAGCCAAAGAAATCGGCAGTTACACTTAATCCAATTGTGGTCCAGATCCAGCCTTCTAAAGAAGCTGAGGTGAACATGTCCATACCGCTCGATCTTGAAACACCATCTTCCGCAAAGGTGTCAGGGCCAATTGAGGTTGAGTTTGGATCCCCAAAGGCACCTGTAACATTTGAAGTTGCTGTGTTACCTCCCAAAATGAGGGTACCCATTCCTGTAGCAATGTCAACCATAACACCGTCCCATACATAGGCCATTCCTTGGGATTACACCTCCGAGGCAAGAAGGAAGGGGAAAACTAGGTCTGGAGAAGAAATTGCGGCATAGGGTATGACTAGAACCGGCAGGATTTATGCTCCGGACCATTTAGTTGAATCAAGTAAGCAGGCCTCTGGACGGCCTATTGAAACTGGGCCCAATGATCTCTGGTGGAAGATACAAGCAAAAGAGTACTCAGTCATTGATCAACTGAATAAAATACCGGCACAGATCTCCATCCTAGCTCTGCTACAAAGCTCTGACGCCCATAAAAATGCCTTAATGAAAATGCTGAGTGAGGCATATGTGCCCAGCAACATAACTGGAGGAGAAATGGCAAACATGGTAGGACAGGTATTGGAGAGTCACAAAATCACTTTCCACGAAGATGAGTTGCCCCTAGAAGGGTTAAGCCATAATAAAGCGTTGCACATCACTGTGCAATGTGAAGACTATTTCATCACCAAGACCTTGATTGACGGAGGGTCCAGCCTCAATGTTTTGCATTGGTGACTCTATGAACATTGGGAAAGAGCCTGCATGAGATCAAGGAAAGGGTCATCAACGTTAAAGCTTTTTGATGGTTCCCAAAGGTCCACTATTGGGGAAATCAGTTTGCGTCTGCAAATGGGACGGACTTGGTTCGACGTTGATTTTCAGGTGATAGACATCCCAACATCTTACAACTTGCTATTGGGACGACCTTGGATTCATGCTGCTGGAGCTGTAGCATCGACCCTGCATCAGGTAGTGAAGTTCGAGTAGAATCGCCAAGAGGTGATTATTCATGGCGACGGTAGTAATCCCATATACAGTTGCCAGAACATCCCAGCGATCGGAGGAGGAAGGAAGCTAGGCGGAGAAACCTACCATCACATTGAGCGAGTCAACGCTGTGGACAAGGACAAGTTGTGGGATAACAATATCAAAAGTATACTGAATTGGTGTGGATACGAGCTTGGCAAAGGACTTGGCAAAAACCTCCAGGGAATCGCCAAACCCATCAAGCTAAAAAAAACATGGTACCACTTTTGGTTTGGGGTATGAATACACTTGGGAGGAGTTCAACCACTGATCTCCACCATGGCGCAGTCCCTACTACCCACTGGAGCATCTGATTCCTCACGTGGAGCAGACTTTCCAGCCAGCAGATGTCATATATGGGTCAGAACAAGAGGAAGCGTTGGCCACAATGAAGAATCTGTTCTTGGAATATGACAATATGGACTGTCACGTCATTTTCTATGAGGGAGGGGAGGAAGACCCTTCCATACAAGCTGTGAGCTGAGGAGTGCGCCTCAACAATTGGTCCATCAGAACCACCAAGGCCCGGAAAGCTTCAGGGTAGCAAGGCTGAACAAAGCACTATGCATTATCTTTTACTTTTTCGCTAGTTGATTTCCTTTCCGTACTTTCTTTAAATTTCGAAAAGAGATCCGATATTCAAAAAAATTATGGAATTTATCAAAGTATTTTAGTTTCTTATAAATCTCGCTCTTATTATTTTCTCTATCATTTACTTTATTTACACAACATTACTATTACTTATCTTGATGAACCGATGAATGTGACATGCGATGAGATAATGCAACAAATGAATATAGACTCAGAAGAGGATGATATACCAGAAGAGGTCGTTAAAGAGGTTGAGGACTTTGAAAATAGGCCTAAATCTAACTTGGATGAAACTGAGGTTGTCAACTTGGGGGATACAGAGAATGTCAAGGAAACGCGCATCAATGTTCACCTGTCACCATCAGAAAAGGAAGAGTACACGAAATTCTTAAAAGAATATGAGGACATATTTGCCTGGTCGTATGATGATATGACCGGTCTCAGTACATCTATTGTAGATCACAAACTGCCAACAGATCCGACATGTCCGCCAGTAAAGTAGAAGCTCAGCAAGTTCAAGCCAGACATGAGATTGAAAATCAAGGAGGAAGTTACCAAACAAGTCAAAAACAAGGTCCTCAGAGTAGTGGAGTATCCAACGTGGTTAACCAACATTGTGCCAGTGCTAAAGAAGGACGAGAAGGTCAGAGTCTGTGTCGACTACCGGGATCTCAACCGGGCCAATTTAAAAGACGACTTCCTCTTGCCAAACATACACATTCTAATTGATAACTGCTCCAAGCACGAGCTGCAGTCCTTCATTGATTGTTTTGCTGGGTATCATCAGATATAGATGGACAAAGAAGACGCAGAGAAAACGGCTTTCATTATGCCTTGGGGGATGTATTGTTACAAGATGATGCCATTTGGATTAATGAATGCTGGGGCCACCTACATAAGGGCCATGACTACTATTTTCCATGACATGATACAAAAAGAGATCGAGGTGTATGTAGACGATGTCATCATCAAATCCAAGAAAGCCACTGACCACATGGAAGATCTGAGGAAGTTCTTCAACAGATTGAGAAGGTACAACTTGAAACTGAATCCCGCCAAATGTGCATTCGGGGTTCCTGCCGGGAAACTACCTGGGTTCATCGTAAGTCGATGAGGGATAGAACTAGATCCGTCAAAGGTCAAGGCCATTCAAGAATTGCCACTGCCAAAGAACAAGAAAGAGGTTATGAGTTTCCTGGGGAGACTCAACAACATTAGCCAGTTCATAGCTCAGTCCACTATCATTTGGGAACCAATCTTTAAGATATTGAAGAAGGACGCTGCCACTAAATGGACTGATGATTGTCAGAAGGCCTTCGACAGAATTCCAGCATGTCCCTAGAGTCCATAATGAGTTTGCCGATGCATTGGCCACTCTATCATCGATGATTCAGCATCCAGATAAGAACTTCATTGATCCTATCCCGGTAAAAATCCAGGATGAACCCGCTTGCTCTGCTCATGTCGAGGAAGAAGCAGATGAAAAACCGTGGTTTCATGACATTAAGAAATATCTGTAAACAGGAGAATATCCAAATTTGCAAACGCTACTCAGAAGCGCACACTACAGAGGTTATCTAATCACTTCTTTCACAGCGGAGGAATACTGCATAGGAAGACTCCCAATTTGGGATTACTGAGGTGTGTTGAAGCAAAGGAAGCGTCCAGGTTGTTGGAAGAGGTTCATGCAGGGACCTGTGGCCCACACATGAATGGTTTTGTCTTAGCCAAGAAAATACTCCGAGCTGGTTATTTTTGGATGAATATGGAGATGGACTACATCCAGTATGTTCGAAAATGTCATCGCTGTCAGATACATGCGGATATGATAAAGGTGCCTTCTAATGAGCTTAATGTAACAAGCTCGCCATGGCCGTTCGCAGCTTGGGGAATGGACGTCATCGGACCCATCGAGTCTGCCGCATCAAACGAGCACAGGTTCATCCTAGTAGCAATCGATTATTTCACCAAATGGGTTGAAGCAGCATCATATAAGGCAGTAACTAAGAAGGTTGTGGCAGACTTTGTCCACGACCATATCATTTGCTGGTTCGGTATCCCGGAGTCAATCATTGCTGATAATGGTTCCAATCTCAACAGTGACCTGATGAAAGCAATGTGTGAAACCTTTAAGATTAAGCACAAGAATTCTACAGACGACAGACCTCAGATGAATGGAGCTGTAGAAGTGGACAATAAGAACATCAAGAAGATACTAAGGAAGATGATAGAGAAACACAAGTAGTGGCACGAAAAGCTATCATTTGCTTTATTAGGGTACCGCACCACCGTTCGCACATCAATCGGGGCGACTCCCTATATGTTGGTTTATGGTACCGAGGCACTCATTCCTGCCGAGGTAGAGATCCCCTCCCTGAGGATTATATAGGAAGCGGAACTTGAAGATGCAAAATGGGTAAAGAGTCGCTATGAGCAGTTAGCCCTTATATACGGAAAAAGAATGAATGTTGTTTGCCATGGTCAATTGTATCAGAACAGGATATCCAAAGCCTTCAACCAAAGATTCAAGCAAAGACGATTCACACCGGGGCAGCTGGTGTTGAAGAAAATTTTCCCGCATTAGGATGAAGCCAAAGGAAATTTCTCTCTTAACTGGCAAGGCACGTACATGGTTCACCGGGTTCTAACAGGAGGAGCCCTCATACTTGCAAAAATGGATGTAGAACTCTGGCCAAAGCTAATTAATTCAGATGCAGTCAAGTAGTATTATATGTAATCATTATGATTTCTTTATGATGATTTGAACTACGCCTGACCTGATTCCCATTTAAAAGGGGATACGTAGGCAGCCCTATGGGTTCGGTCACAATTCAATAAAAATTTTATTTCCCCCCATATTGGAAACTGGGGTAGAATTTTGAGGAGGACCCTCAAAATTCTAAAGTCAACTTTCAGCCATTCATCGCACGCAGCCGTCAAAAGCGCCAACCCAGTAAACTGGGGCAGAATTTTGAGGAGGACCCTCAAAATTTTGGAGTAAAAAGGTTGCAATGTCTTGAACCGCGTCGCAGTAGTCGGTTCACCTGAAAGAAAACTATTTTCAATTATGTATTTTCATCATTTTTTTAAATAAATCGTGCATGACTCCTATGAAATTGCTTTGTTTAGCGACGCTACCTCCAATGAAAACAAGAGCCGAGTAGAATGAGCGGAGTCCACGGGAGGACGAACTAACCTTCCCCCTTTACAAAACTCACAATTTTTCTTTGAATGCAGGCACCCCAAGACCTAAAACCATCAGATACGATTACGTATTCATATTTTGTAGGAGTAAAACTCTTAGAATCATCGCCTACTTACAAGTGCTATTCGCACATGACATCCCCAGCAGCTACAATGACACAATCAACTATCAGCCATCATCTACTAGCTAAGAAACTTCGTTACTCTTCACCTTTATTTCTTGCATTGCATAAGGCTACCTTTCTGCCTTCCGAGACTAAGTATTGTCTCCATCTGCATTTCCTTGCATTGCATAAGGCTACCTTTCTGCCTTCCGAGACTAAGCATTGTCTCCATCTGCATTTCCTTGCATTGCATAAGGCTACCTTTCTGCCTTCCGAGACTAAGCATTGTCTCCATCTGCATTTCCTTGCATTGCATAAGGCTACCTTTCGGCCTTCCAAGACTAAGCACTGTCTCCATCTACATTTTTATCTGCATTGCATAAGGCTATATTCCTGCCTTCCGAGACTAAGCACTGTCTCCATCTGCATTTTATCTCCGCATTGCATAAGGCTATCTTTCTGCCTTCCGAGACTAAGCACTGTCTCGATCTATATTTTTCTTTGAATTGCATAAGGCTATTTTTCTGCGTTCCGAGACTAAGCACTGTCTCCATTTGTATTTTTTCTTGCATTGCATAAGGCTACCTTTCTGCCTTCCGAGACTAAGCATTGTCTCCACCTGAATGGCTGAAATATCACCAACTTCATTTAAATCTCTATATCGGTTGAAATATCACCAACTTTATTTAAATCCCCCGCATGGCTGAAATATTGTCAATTTTATTTAAATCCTTCACGGCTGAAATATCTCCAACTTTAGTTGAATCTCTATATCGGCTAAAATATCGCCAACTTTATTTGAATCTCTATGTCGGCTGAAATATCTCCAATTTTATTTAAATCCTGAACGGCTGAAATATCGCCAATTTTATTTAAATCTCGCAACGGCTGAAAGATCGCCACTTATATTTTACATCGGCTGAAAGATCGCCATTTATATTTATACTTTACATCGGCTGAAAGATCGCCGCTTATATTTTATACCTTACATAGGCTGAAAGATCGCCATTTATATTTATACTTTACATCGGCTGAAAATATCACCAAATCCTGTATTTCATGAGTTGAAAGATCGCCAAAATTGTCCAAAGGCATCATTGTTCGGAGGCACCATTTTCATAGCCCGAGAACGCCATTCCACGGCCTGAGGACCCCGCTTTTATCTTCTGCATATCATTATTCAAAGGCATCATGGTTCGGAGGCGTCATTATCATAGCCCGAGAATATCATTCCATAGCCTGCGAATCCTCTATTATACGCTTCATGGCCCAGGACATCATTGTCCGAGGACGTCATCTTATTCGTCCGAAGTAAGCATTCATGGTCCAATGGGAACCTGCATCACGTTTAAATTTATGCACGATATATGTTTGCATTGCTTACTTGCAGGTACACCGGCTAGCAATGGCCATCACAGCAGGAGCGATCTCGCTCCGGTTCCTGCAGCCCGTCCTTCCCAACCAGAATATTGTGTCTGTCATTCGAAATCTCCATCGGTATGTTCCGCCGACGGATTCCCCGAACTACATATGGCCTGATTCCTGTAAGACCAGGGATATGTAGGAAGATCAGGAGCCAGAGCTCGGTCAAAACCTTTTCAAATCGTTTCTTTCGGTCAAAATTGGCCATCATATCTTTACCCGACAACTCTTTCATCCTTCTCGGGTAAAGAGGGGCAGCTGTTGATACCCAATTTTTTTCTACATATTTTTGTACTCAAAATATTCTCAAAATAGCATGTACATGTATATATAAGCATGCCCAAAAGTTTTGGTATTTTTCCTTTATTTTTAAAGATTGTTTAAATCAATTTATTGTCTATTTTAATACTACAAAATTCAATAATTATTCCCAAACTAGCATTTTTTGGCAAATAATTTATTTTCATTCTTATATTTACACTAAGATATAAATAAGGTAATTTTTGCATATTTTCACACATTTGTCTGGTATTTTTTAAGCTAAATTGCGTATAATTGTAATTATAGCCTATTTTACAATTAACATCATTTTATAATTATAAAATTACTTTAATATTTTTACATTAATATTTATATGTTATTAATTAGTCCAGTACCTTTAAGTTATTTTTAAATTATTTTTTATTAATTTATAAAATGATAAAAGGGAAAATTGGCTATTTAGCAAACCGCCCTTTAATATTTCAATTCTAGCCAAATTGGCCACACCCACTACCAGATTCAAATGGCCCAATATCCTAATTAAACTAACCCAGCCCCATCCCTAATATAACCCGATCCAACCCTTTTTTTAATCTGACCCGTTGATCAAATAAGATCAACGGTCCTGATCTAATTCCCTTAATTAAATTCAATAAACCCCCCCTCCCCACCAAACCCCTCATTCTGTCACGACCCAATCTCTATAGCCGGTCGTGATGGCGCCTCTCGTAAAGACAAGGCCAGCCAACTTACCCAATTCGTTTCTTTAACACTTACTGTCACACCTCCTTTTTTTATATATATACTACTTTACCCGCGAGGGCGTAGAGGAGTTTTTCCAATTTAAGGACAGTCGGAATGGGATTAGTTATTTAAGTTTTTCAGAGTCGCCACTTGAGAATATAATGGTGTCCCAAGTCACCGGTTTAATCCCGAACCGAGGAAAGTTTGACTCTGTTACAGTCTGCGAACTAGAAATCCG
>MU674159.1:31394-46124 GCA_026770625.1 Nicotiana glauca | reverse complement strand
AAACCCCCCCCCCCCCGTGTGGTATTGACGTATAAAACATCAATAGCCAAAGTCATAGTTTTAGCATGATAGTCCAAAAAAGTGTGACACAGAGATAGCCAATCCATGCCCAATATTACATCAAAGTCTACCATACACAACACTAAAAGATCCACTCAGGTGTCTAGACCCCCAATAGTCACCACACATGACCGGTACACATGGTCTACAACAATAGCATCGCCCACCAGAGTAGATACACAAACAGATGAGACAAGAGACTCGCAGGGCGTATCCAAATAACGAGTAAACTATGATCACACATAAGAATAAGTGGAATCGGGGTCAAATATTACAAAGGCATCTCAGTAGTAAATTGATACAATACCTGTGATTACAACATCTAAAGCAATAGCATCGGGCCTAGCTGGGAGGGCATAGACACGGACCTGACCGCCTCCTGATCGACCTCCCCTTTAGGGCGACCCCTAATTAACTGACCTCCAACCCTAGCTGGCTGGGTGGGTGGTGGTAAAGTAACTAGCGCTGAGATGAAACCCCAAGATGATGAGGACACTGCCTCCACATATGACCAAACTCTCCAAACTCATAACGACTTCCGGTTGTTAGAGTCGGGGACTGAAGGGAACCCCTAGCAGCGGAATGACAAGAAGATTCACCTGGCATAGAAGAGCCCTAAATTGATGGAGCATGAGACGAACTCTAGGCTGGAAGGGCACTGATTGATGAATGGCTCTGCTGAGAACTGTGAGAACGATGACTCGATCACGTCTCACGATAACTAGGTGAGCTAAATAAGCATGTCTGAATGGATAGCCTCTGTAGTGCTGAAACTGACCTCTCGAAGTAGTACTATAATAACTACCAAATCCTCGAGGCCTCTTGGCCTCCCTCTCATCTCGCTCCTGGCGGCTAACTGACTTAATCTCGCGAGAAATATCGACCACCTCCTCAAATGTAGCACCAGACACCCTCTCCCTAGTCATGAGAATCTGAGTTGATATGTGAGGCCATCAATGAACCTCCTAATCCTCTCTCTTTCAGTAGGAACCAACCAAACAGCATAATGAGCTAACTTCGAGAACATCATCTCATACTACGTCACAGTCATATCCCCCCTAACACAACCACTCAACTGTCTACGTAGCTCCTTTATACGAGACTGTGGCACATACTTCTCCAAAAAGAGAACAAAGAACTGCTGCCAGGTAAGGGGTGTTGCACAAATAGGCCTACGCCTCTCAAAAGCCTCCCACAAAGTAAATGTGGCTCCAGAAAACTGAAAAGTAGTGAAAGCGACCCTGCTGGTCTCCAAAATACCCGTTGTACAGAGAATCCTCTAACACTTGTCCAAGAAACCCTGGGCATCCTCATTCTGCACCACTGAAAATCGAAGGTTGAAGTCTACCAAACCTCTCCAATCAACGTTGCTCATCCTCTGGCATAGTAGGAGCTACATAGTCCTGA
This sequence comes from Nicotiana glauca, assembly GCA_026770625.1. Lineage (NCBI taxonomy): Eukaryota > Viridiplantae > Streptophyta > Magnoliopsida > Solanales > Solanaceae > Nicotiana > Nicotiana glauca. The sequence goes on along the minus strand of MU674159.1, from coordinate 44,657 downwards.
ACACCTGCAACCGGCTAGGCTGGATATGCCCATGATGTCTGAAGTCCCTGCACGACCTGCTTAGGTATATGAGTGGAGGGAGTCTGAGTGCCTCCCCCGGCCTGAGAAGTAGCTGTGGTTGTAGTAAATGAGATCGCCTGAGCTAGGCCAGCGCATACTGATAAAATTTGAGCCAAGTCCTCCTAAAGTCCTGGAATCACAATGGGCTCAACTGGTGCCTAAACTGGTGCAGCCGGAGCATCATCAACTAGGACCTGATCCTGAACCGGTGTGGCTGGTGGATCTGTAGGTGCTACCCTAGTTGTGGTGTGGGCTACACCACTACCCTTACCACGGCCTCGAGCGCGTCCTCGGCCTCCCACGGACACAACTGGTGGTACTGGTGGTCGTCCGTCCTCACTGGTCGCTCGTGTCTTCAGCATCGATGAAAGAATAGAATAACAGAAGTTTAGTACTCGCATTAATAGATTCGCATGACAAGAATTCAAGAATATGAAATTTTCCTAAAGGTTCTGTAGCCTCCCGAGGATAAATACAGATATCTCCATACCGATTCGCAAGACTCTACTAAACTTGCTCATGACTCGTGAGACCTATGTAACCTAGGCTTTGATACCATCTTGTCACAGCCCTAAACCGGACCCAGTCGTGATGGCGCCTATTGTGAAAGAAGGATATCTTACAGAAACACCCAAACCAATTAATAGTTATAATAATTCATAATTAAGTAATTAATAAGTGATAAATCCCAAAATAGAGTGAAATAGAACAATTGCGAAAAACAAACACATACCGACATCAGGGTGTCACCAGTCATAAGCATCTAAAAATTCATGCAAGAGTATGAAAAGACTACACAGTCTAGCACAAATCCAGTACAAGGAAAGTAAATATAGGATGGAGAAGAACTGGGCTGCGAACACCGAACAGCTACCTAGTCAACTCTGTATAGCATGCTGAAAGAAATTAGACCTCGCTAGCGTGACCCGAGACTCCTGAATCTGCACACAGGGTGCACGGAGTAATGTTACTACGCCAACTTAGTAAGTAATAAAAGTTAATGCATCTCAGCGATAAGAAAATATATAAAACACATAAAAATGCAACAAGGCAGTATAAAACCAGAGCAATGCAATAAATCAGTAAAAGCTTGTAGAAACACCATAGTTCAGTAAAACCTCTTTAAAACATCTTTTAGCAATTCAAACGAGTGAATGAAAATAGGGAAAAAAGGTAGAAAACATAAATCAGCCCATCGGGCAACATACCAACAAAATCAGCCCATCGGGCAACATACCAACAAAATCAGCCCATCGGGCAACATACCAACAAAACCAGCCCCTCGGGCTATCTCACAATCACTCGTATCAGCCCCTCGGGCCATAACATGGAATAGCATCAGCCCCTCGAGCTATATCACATCACAAATTAGGTTTCCGCGCTCACTGGGGTGTACAGACTCCTGGAGAGGACCCTTACGGCCCAAGTGCAATATAAGACATCTCGTGGCATAATCAAATAGGTTCTCGGCCTTATATCAAGCCATCTCGTGGCGTAACAACTCACGACCTCAGCCTCATGATCATAAATCTGCACAACACTGCTACGATGCACAGCCGATCCTATAATAACCTCACAACACAGGCCTTGGCCCTACTCAGAAAAAAATCTCTAAAAGCCTCTTGGGCACAATAAAATATGATGCTCAACCTAAAATATCATTTAAGATGTCAAAACAGAGTAAATATGGCTATGTTATGAAAAAAGTAGAATAGAGCATGGCTGAGTACAAGTATGAAATCAAATCAGTGAGGAACAGTAGTAAAAATCACCTAAGCGTCTAAAATAGTTGGCATGAGGCCCAAATATGGCTTCAGCACAAAATATGATGATAGCAAAGAGTTTTCAATCAAATACGCGGCAAAACAGTCATACGGGATGGACTAATCACAATCCCCAATGCTGCAGGAACCCACGCTCGTCATCTAGCATGTGTGTCACCTTAAAATAGCACAACGATGTGAAATCCATGGTTTCATACCCTCAGGACAGCATTTACAATCATTACTTACCTCTATCCGATCCAAACTCTAGCCCGCGATGCCTTTTCCTCTTGTCTTGGCCTCAACTCGCGCCAAATCAGTCCAAAATCATAATCACGATGTCATATTATGCTAAGGGAACGAAGATCGTGCTAAAATAATCAAATTACAACACAATTACCGAAATTAACCAAACTCGACCTCGGGCCCACGTCTCAAAATTCAATAAATTTTACATCAATAGAACCCTTATTCCGCCACGAGTTCATGCATATCAAAAGTACCAAAATCGGACCTCAAGTGGCCCCTCAAATCACCACTCAAATCTCTCCAATTAACCAATCCCTAATCCCCAAATTTACCACTGATGTAACCTTATATTTCATGCTAACAACGATAAAAATAACCATAATAACGAGCTTAGGAACCAGGGACCTTGCCCCAATGAGTCCCTCTGAAAATCTCCGTTGAAATGGCTCCCAAAAGTGTCACCCCGAATGAAATATTGAGAAAAATGAAAAATCCCGAAGGGTGAAATGCATACCTTCTGACCCAGGGACTCCGCACCTGCGGTCCAATTCCGCTTATACGGTCTAATCCACCACACCTGTGTTTGTTTCACTTAAATGCCCAATTCTGCATCTGTGACAAAACGGCTACACCTATGATATCGTAGATGCGTCCAGATGTACGCTTTTAAGGCTCTGCCTAAATTACCTCTTGACCGTATATGCGGGCATTGCACCTGCGGCCTCCTAACCGTAGGTGCGGTTATGACAACAACAGTAAAACTTCAGCTTCCAAACTCAACTCCAAAATCTCTCGTCAACCATCCGAAATCACCTCAATCAAAAGCACAAACAAAGAATATACTACTATCCAAACTTATACCAATCTTTAAAACACCTCAACAAAATTGAATCAACCAAATCACATCGGATTCAAGCCTAAGGTTCCAAAAATCATCCGAATTACGCTTTTGATCAAAAAGTCTACAACCCACGTCCGAATGACCTGAAATTTTGCACACACATCCAAAATGACACAACTGACCTACTGCAACTCCCGAAATTCCATTCCAACCCATATATCAGAATCTCACTTATCAACCGGAAGACACCAAAATTCCAACTTCGCCAATTCAAGCCTACATCTACTACGGACCTCCAAAAAATGTTCCGATCACACTCCTAAGTCCCAAAGCATCTCTCGATGCTATCCAAACTATCATAATTCACATCCGAGTCCTTATTCACATAAGTCAACGTGCAGTTGACTTTTCCAAGTTAAGCTTACTCAAAAGAGACTAAGTGTCTCAAACGTTACTAAAACCTCTCTGACCCCAAGCCAACCAACCCGATAGCACGTAATACAGTTGAACAAGACAATAAGAAGCAAAAAAGGGAGAAACAAAGCAGTAACACATGAAATGACCGGTCGGGTCATTACATGTACTTTCCTCATGTTATCTAATAATATAATATCTTATCTATTTTTGAATGTTTCAGAAATATCACAGTGTTCTGATATACCCTCATACTTTGGTGATCTCCGTGAAAGATATGGGTTTTACTGTCCTGAGAAGCATGCCTAGTTTTCATAACTATGATCAAGTTGAGCATAATATCTTTGAGTTAATACTTGTACTATTTTTATTATATTGTTACAAGTTATTCTTGACCATTGGTGTTGGATTCTGACTATTTTTTGAGCTCGTCACTACTTTCAACATAAGGTTAGGTTTGTAATTTATTGAGTAACTGTGGTCGGTTTTACTCATATAACAATTCTGCACCTTGCGTGCAGATACTAGAGCTTATGTCATTGTGTATGGCAGGAGATAGTATGTCTCGACCCAAATTTCCCACCATCGGGATCGTGATGGAGCCTACTCGTGCTAGCTAGGCAAGCCAACTCAATTACCTTTCCCCTTACTAAGCAATTATGTCAACAGTTTATAGCATCAATAAAGAACATGAAATTTAATAATAACAATAGCGGAAGTCTGATTTATAAATACGAATCAAAATGCAAAATAGTCAATAATAGCCTCTACCTAAGATTTGGTGTCACAGTACTCACGAACTACTAAGAATATACTAAATACAATGGTCTAAAAGAAATATATAAGTTGTCCGTCTAGAAAACAATGAGGAAATAGTCTAAAAGAGAACATAAAGAAGAGACGCCGGGCTTGCGGACACCTGCAAGGCTACCTCAGTCTTGTGAAAATGAAAACCTGCTCCCACACTAATGCTGCTGCTGCTCCTCAAAACCTGGACATGTGCAAAAATGCACAGAAGTGTAGCATCAGAACAACTGACCCCATGTGCTGGTAAGTGTCTAGTCTAACCCCGGCGAAGTAGTGACGAGGCTAGACTGGACACCACATAAACTTGTGCAGTCATAATTATACAACGAAATATTGAATACAAGGCAATTAACAACATGGGAGGGGGAAACATGCTATGGGGAGATACAATATCAACATTAATCCCAAGTAACAAACTAGAACAACTTAGATTCACAATGAACAAGGAATCAATACTCAATACAAAAACATGGTATCAATTACTATTGCGGCGTGCAACCCGCTTCACAATTATCACTGTTACAGCGTGCAGCCCGCTCCACAAATATCACTGTTGCGGCATGCAACCCGACCCATAAATACCACTATTGCAGCATGCAACCCGACCCATACCATTAATCAGGTATCACTGTTGCGGCGCGCAACCCGATCCTCAATATTATTGTTACGGTGTGCAACCTGCTCCTCAATATCATTTAACAGTCTGACTCCTCAAACAACAGTCAAAATTAAGGGACATAATAATAAGCTATCCCGGCAAGGGAGAGAAACCAATATGTTCAACCAAACGTCCCGACCAGGGAATAATCAACATGCTTTTTCTTTTTTACTTTTCTTATCTGATAATTCACTCTACCTTTTTTGAGCCAATGCTCCAAAGAATCAAGTTATTTCGTATACTTTCAATATTCGTATCACAACTCGAGCTAATGCTCCTAGGAATCAAATGATCCTATCACCGTTCACATGTTATTCACAACATATAGAAATTCTCCAATAGATATGGAGTTCGCAACCAATTCATGATAATCACATTATAAGGACTCAGGGTCATGCTCGACACCAATGTATAGATACTCATCACCATGCCTATATATCGTACTAGATCACATAGCAATTAGCAACAAGACTCAACTCCTATTCTCTCAAGATAGGGTTAAACCAAACACTTACCTAAAAGCCTTGAAATCCACTTAATCCTCAACTATCGCTTTACCTCGCGGTTCCACCTCCAATTCGCTCGAATCTAATCACAAATTCTTTAATTACTTTAATAAACACTATATGAATCAATTTTGAATGCATAAAAATGATTTTCCCAAGTTTTTCCAAAAAAATCCAAAAATGCCCTCGGCCCCACGTGGTCAAAACCCGAGGTTCAGACAAAAATCCGGTAACCCATTCCCACACGAACTCAAATATGTAATTTGTTTTGAAATCGGACCTCAAATCGAGGTCCAACTCCCCAATTTATAGAAAACCTAGGTTCTACCCAAAAACCCCAATTTCACCCATGAAAATCCTTGATTTCAAGTGGAAAACATGTTTAATGATGTTAAAGATTGAAAGAGTCGAGTAAAAATCAACTTACAAGTGATTTTAGATGAAGTTTGCTCTTGAAAAATCGCCTATGGTGTTAGGGTTTTGAAAGAATGGTGAAAAGTGATGAAAATTCGACTAAGTATAAAATTTGCTGGGGCTCAGATGTGGGAATTCCGAACAAAGCATCGCATTTGCGAAGCCAGGGCAAAATTGGGACCTTCGCATTTGCGATACCTAGTCCCTTTCGCATTTGTGATGTTTTCCTTCGCATTTGCGATCCGTCCCAGAACTCTCATTTCTGGCATTTGCGATCAAGTGGTCGCATTTGCGATCATTTCTTTGCAAATGCGATACCTACCTGGCCTCCCTATTTTCGCATTTGCGATGGGGAATTCGCAATTTCGACTCTCGCATTTGCGAGAATATTTTCGCAAATGCCAAAATACCAGACCTAACCTGCAATTTTTTTTTCAAAGTTCAAAAATCCAACTCGACACCTATCCAAAACTCACCCGAGCCCTCGAGGCTCCAAACCAAACATGTACAGAACCTCAAAAACATCCTATAGACTTACTCGTGCGATCAAATCGCCAAAATAACATCATTTACATAGAATCAAGCCTCAAAACACATGATTTTTCTTCTAAACTTCATGAACTTTCAAACTTGGAACTTATAGTCCGAAACACGTCAAACGTCGTTCGATTTCAACCAAAATGCATAGGAAGCGCTTAAATAATATATAAGACTTGTACAGGGTGTCGAAACCAAAATATGAGCATGATACCTCAGTCTTTTGGTCAATTTTCATCTCCATTTTCCTTAATAATTTCAGAAAAATAATTTAACAGAAAAATTCTTTCCTCAGGCTCTAGACCTCGGAATTAGACTCCGGGCACATGCCCGAGTCCCATATTTTTCTACGGACCCTCCGGGACCGTCAAATCACGGGTCCGGATCCGGGTCTATTTACCAAAAATGTTGATCGAAGTCAACTTTAATCATATTAATATCAAAATTCTTCAATTTTTTCACAAAATTCACATATTTCAACATAAAAGCTTTCTGGCTACGCGCCCGGACTACGTACGCAAATTGAGACAACTAAAAATGAGGTTTTCAAGGCCTCAGAAGCACGAAACGAGTGAGGAAACAGGTGATGACCCTTTGGGTCCTTACATCTTCCACATCTAAAACAATCGTTCGTCCTCGAACGGACAAAAGAAAGAAGCACCTGAGTCGGGGAACAGATATGGATAACGGCTCCGCATATCAGACTTGGACTGCCAGGTCGAGGCCTTAGGGGGCTGACCTCTCCACTGAACACGAACAGAGGGAAAACTCCTAAATCTCAACTGACGAACCTGCTGGTCTAGAATAACTACCGGCTCCTCCTCATAAGATAAATCCATGTCCAACTTGATCGTGCTGAAGTCTAACACATGGGTAGGATCACCGTGATACCTCCAAAGCATAGACACATGAAAAACTGGATGCACGGCTGATAAGCTAGGTGGAAATACAAGTCTATAAGCCATCTCTCCTACTCGATCAAGAATCTCAAACGGACCAATATACCTAGGGCTGAGCTTTCCCTTCTTTCTGAACCTCATCACGCCCTTCATAGGCGATAACAGGAGCAATACCCACTCACCAACCATAAAAGCCACATCACGGACCTTACGGTTCGCATAACTCTTTTGCCGGGACTGAGCCGAACAAAGACTGTCCTGAATGATCTTGACCTTATCTAAGGCCTCCTGAACTAAGTCTGTACCTCATAACCGAGCCTCTCCTGGCTCAAACCATCCGACTGGAGATCGACATCGCCTACCATACAACGCCTCATACGGAGCTATCTGAATGCTGGACTGGTAGCTGTTGTTGTAGGCGAACTCTCCTAAAGGTAAAACCTGGTCCCACGAGCCTCCAAAATCAATGACACAAGCTCGGAGCATATCCTCCAATATCTGAATAGTCCTCTCGAACTGGCCGTCCGTCTGAGGATGGAATGCTGTGCTCAACTGAACCTGGGTGCCTAACTCTTGCTGAACTGCTCTCCAGAAGCGTGAGTTAAAGTGCGTACCCCAATCTGAAATGATGGATATCGGTACAATATGAAGGAGAACAATCTCCCGGATATAAATCTCTGCTAACCTCTCGGATGAATAGGACACTACTACTGGAATGAAGTGCACTGACTTGGTCAGCCTATCAAAAATGACCCAAATAGCATCAAACTTCTTCTGAGTCAACGGAAGTCCAGTAATGAAATCCATGGTAATCCTCTCCCACTTCCACTCGGGAAGCTCAATCCCCTTAAACAAACCGTCGGGCCTCTAATGCTCATACTTGACCTGCTGAGAATTCAAACACCGAGCCACATACGCTACAATATCCTTCCTCATTCTTCGCCACCAATAATGTTGCTGCAAGTCCTGATACATCTTCGCGGCGCCCGAGTGAATAGAATACCGAGAACTATGGGCCTCCGCTAAGATCAACTCTCGAATCCCATCAACATTAGGAACACAAACTCATCCTTGCAATATCAACACACCATCATCATCTAAGGTCACCTTCGTGGCACCTTCACGATGCACCTTGTCTCTCAGGACACATAAATTGGCATCATCAAACTGCCGATCACGGATACGCTCCAATAGAGAAGAACGAGCGACTATGCAAGCCAATACCCTGTTGGGCTCAAAAATATCTAATCTCACGAATTGATAGGCCTGAACATTTAAAGCAAGCGGCCTCTGGCTGACCGGGATATAAGCAAGACTACCCATGCTGGCGGACTTCCTACTTAATGCAACGGCCACCACATTGGCCTTACCCGGGTGATATAAGATAGTAATATCATAATCTTTCAACAACTCTAGCCATCTCCTCTGTCTCACATTCAACTCCTTCTGCTTGAACATGTACGAAAGTCTCTTGTGATCCGTGTACACCTCACACGTCACACCATATAGGTAATGCCTCCAAATCTTCAAAGCATGAACAACCGCTGCCAACTCTAGATCATGAACCGAATAATTCTTCTCATGGATCTTCAACTGTCTCGAAGCATAGACAATGACTTTGCCATCCTGAATCAATACTGCTCCCAGCCCAATACGGGAAGCATCATAATAGACTATGTAAGGCCCTGAACCCGTGGGCAAAGCCAACACCGATGCCGTAGTCAGAGCTGTCTTGAGCTTCTAAAAGATCACCTCACACTTATCTGACCACCTGAACAGGGAACCTTTCTGGGTTAACCTGGTCATCGAGGCTGCAATAGAAGAAAATCCCTCTACGAATCAACGGTAATAACCTGCTAGCCCTAAGAAACTCCGAATCTCGATCACTAAAGCTGGTCGAGGCCAATTCTTGACTGCCTCAATCTTCTTCAGGTCCACTTAAATACCCTCTGCTAATACAGTATGACCCAAAAATACAACCGAACTCAACTAGAACTCGCACTTCAAAAACTTAGCATATAGCTGACTATCCTTCAGAGTCTGAAGAACCACTCTAAGGTGCTGCTCGTGCTCTTCCTGGATGCGAGAGTACACCAGAATATCATCCATAAAGACTATCACGAATAAGTCTACATAAGGCCTGATACTCGGTTCATCAACTCCATAAATGCTGCTGGGGGCATTGGTCAACCTAAATGACATGACTAAAAACTCGTAGTGCCCTTACCGAGTGCGGAATGCTGTCTTAGGGACATCAGACGCCCTAATCTTCAGCTGATGGTAGCCAGATCTCAAGTCTATCTTTGAAAACACCTTTGCTCCCTGAAACTGGTCAAACAAGTCATCAATTCTCGGCAGTAGATACTTGTTCTTTATCGTCACCTTGTTCAATTGTCGGTAATCAATACACATCCGCATCGAACCATCCTTCTTATTCACAAATAACACCGGCGAACCCCAAGGAGAAACACTAGGCCTGATAAAACCCTTCTCTAGTAAATCCTGCAACTGGTCCTTTAACTCCTTTAATTCTGGCGGGGCCATACGATATGGCAGAATAGAAATAGGTTGCGTGCCCGGAGCCAGATCAATACAGAAATCAATATCACTGTCGAGGTGCATACCCGGCAAGTCTGAAGGGAAAACCTTGGGGAATTCCCAAACAATAGGAACAAAGTCAATAGAAGGAACCTCTGCGCAGGAGTCGCGAACATACGCCAGATAAGCTAAACACCTCTTCTCGACCATGCGTCGAGCCTTAACATATGAAATAACACTGCGGGTGGCATGACCTGAGGTCCCTTTCCACTCTAGTCGGGGCAATTATGGCAAAGCCAAAGTCACGATCTTGGCGTGACAATCCAATATAGCATGATATGGGGAAAACCAATCCATCCCTAATATGACGTCGAAATCCACCATATCTGAAAGCAATAAATCAACACGGGTCTCAAGACCCTCAAACACAACCACACAGGAACAGTGCACCCGATCGACTACTATGGAGTCACCCACCAGTGTAGATACATAAACAATAATGTCCAAAGCATAACTAGACATAGCCAGGCAGGGTGCAAAATAAGACGACACATATAAATATGTAGACCCAGGGTCAAATAGCACTAACGCATCTCTATCACAAACCAGAATAGTACATGTAATAACGACATCTGATGACTCAGCCTCTGTCCTGGCTGGAAAAGCATAAAACCGGGGCTCAGCCCCACCTCCCTGAACCATGTCTCTTGGACGATCGGCTACTTGCTGACCCCTACCTGTGGCGATCCGGCCTCCACCTTTACGGTCTCGACCTCCACCCCTATGATCCCTAGCCCCAGGGGCTGTGGGTCACCTGGTGCCTGAATTATGGGGCGAGGACCCTGCAGCTGCGACTGTGTACCCCTCAATCTTGGGCAAGCTCTCCTGATGTGACCATACTTACCACACTCATAACATCCCTCCGTACGATGAGACTGGCCCTGACGACCCGAATGACCTCCATAAAAGCTTTGAAGAGGCTCTACACTGATGGGAGCTGGTGGTGCACTGAATGACTGCTGATCGGAATACTGCCCACGAAAACCACAATCACCTAGAACACCCTAAAAAGCCTGGAAGGCTGACTGAAAGGGTCTGGAAGGCTGACCCCTATCATAAAGATCTCTGCCTCCAGATGAGGCACCACCGAATTGACCTGAGTGAAGGGGTCTCTTGTCTGCCCTATGACCACCCCCCTGCGGCAGAACCATCTCGATCTTCAGGGCCATATTGGCTGCCTCCTGAAAGGTAACCCGCCTCCCTGGCCATCTGAAGACAAATAGGCTGGATCAAACTGTCAATAAATCTCCTCACCCTCTCCCTATCAGTGGGGAGTATGACGAGGGCATGGCGAACCAGATCGATAAATCGGGTCTCATACTGGGAGACCATCATAGACCCCTACTGGAGGCACTCAAACTACCTCCGGTAAGCATCCCTCTGAGTAACGAGAAGAAACTTCTTTAGAAACAACTCCGAAAACTGATCCCAAGTCAAAGCCGGTGACCCTGCTGGTCTGGCTGAACAGTAATCCCTCCACCAAGTCTTGGCGGATCCAGATAGATAAAAAGCCGTAAAATCAACTCCATTGGACTCCATAATGCCCATGTTCCGAAGAATCTCGTGGCAGCTATATAATAAATCCTGGGGGTCCTCAGAAGAAGCTCCGCTGAATGTAGTAGTGAATAGCTTGGTGAACCTGTCCAGCCTCCATAAGGCATCTGTGGACATAGTCGTTCTATCACTGGCATGTGCAACTACCCTCGGATGAACTACCACAGCTGTCTGAACCGGTGGAATCTGAGTCTGGGGAGCTACCTGCTCCAGAGTACGTGTAGTAGGTGTCTGAGCTCCTCCCCCAGCCTAGGAAGTGGCTGGTGCTATAGGAAGCAATCCTGCTCGGGTGACACTCTCTATGAGGCCAACCAACCGGACCAAGGCATCCTGAAGAACTGGGGTAGCAATAAACCCCTCTAGGACCTGAGCTGGGCCTACCAAAACTGTCTGGACTGGGGCCGGAACCTCTTCGTCAAGGCCAGCCTGAGGGTCCACCACTGGTGCTGCTGTTGGTGGCTGGGCCCTGCCCCTACCTCGGCCCCTAGCAAGGCCACGTCCTCTGCCCCTAGCGGGAGCTGCCTGGGGCTAGAACTGCTGATCGGTGGATGAGGAAGCGTGTGTTCTCGCCATCTGCGAAAGAACAGAGTAGAAATTCAATTAGCATTGAGAAACCAAATTGCACGAAAAGAATGAACAAATGAGAGATTTTTCCTAACTTAGTAGACTCTGGGGAATAAGCACAGACGTTTTCGTACCTACCCCTCAGACTCTACTAAGTTTTTCCGTGAGTTCTGAGACCTATGTAACCTAGTGCTCTGATACCAACTTGTCACGACCCGAATTTCCCACCATCGGGATCGTGATAGAGCCTACTCGTGGTAGCTAGGCAAGCCAACTCAATTACCTTTCCCCTTGCTAAGCAATTATTTCATTAGTTTATAGCATCAATAAAGAACATGAAATTTAATAACAATAATAGCGGAAGTCTGATTTATAAATACGAATTAAAATGCGGAATAGTAAATAATAGCCTCTACCCAAGATTTGGTGTCACAGTACTCACGAACTATTAAGAATATACTAAATAAAATGGTCTGAAAGAAATATATAAGTTGTCGGTCTCGAAAATAATGAGGCAACAGTCTAAAAGTGAACATAAAGAAGAGACGTCGGGCCTGCGGACGCCTGCAAGGCTACCTCAGTCTCGTGAAAATGAAAACCTGCTCCCGCACTAATGCTGCTGCTGCTCCTCAAAACCTGGACCTATGCAAAAATGCAAAGAAGTGGAGCATCAGCACAACTGACCCCATGTGCTGGTAAGTGTCTAGCCTAACCCCGGCGAAGTAGTGACAAGCCTAGACTGGACACCACATAAACCTGTGTAGCTATAAATATATAAAGGAATATCGAATACAAGGCAATTAACAACATGGGAGGGGGAAGCATGCTATGGGGAGATATAATATCAATAGTAATCCCAAGTAACAAAGTAGAATAGCTTAGATTCACAATGAACAAGGAATCAATACTCAATACAAACACATGGTATCAATAACTGTTGCGGCGTGCAACCCGCTCCACAATTATCACTGTTGCAGCGTGCAACCCACTCCACAAATATTAATGTTGCGGCGTGCAACCCGACTCATAAATTCCACTATTGCAGTGTGCAACCCGACCCATGCCATTTATCAGGTATCACTGTTGCGGCGTACAACCTGATCCTCAATTATTGTTGCGACATACAACCCGCTCCTCTATATCATTTAACAGTCTGACTCCTCAAACAATAGTCACAATAAAGGGACATAACAATAAGCTATCCCGGTAAGGGAGAGAAACCAACATGTTCAACCAAACGTCCCGGCAAGGGAATAATCAACACGTTTTCTCTTTCTTACTTTTCTTATCTGATAATTCACTCTACCCTTTTTGAGCCAATGCTCCAAAGAATCAAGTTATTTCGTATACTTTCAATATTCATATCACAACTCGAGCCAATGCACCTAGGAATCAAATG
>MU674159.1:7574-28011 GCA_026770625.1 Nicotiana glauca | reverse complement strand
TTTTTCCTTTTTTTTTTTTTTTTTTTTGCATTTTTCCTTCATTCTAATCATTGAAAATTGCCCACTTAATTGCAGGGACATTAAAGGACAGACGTTGCAAAGAGACAATCCAATTCCTATTTTTATTTTCTCCTTAAAAAGATCAAGACTAGCACATGAAAAGAAACATTTGTTTGCAAGGTGGCTAAAATTTCCTTAAGGAGAATAAGATTAGCGTCATCCATTTTATCCACGGAGAGCAGCAACATCTTTGGAGCAACTTGGGCTGAACATGAAAGTTATATTTTTTATGCTACAACCAAGTGTCCTTTTAGCCAAAGGTAGGACTGTTCCTTAATAATATTAAGTATCTTAAGTACAGACGGCAACTCCGTCATTGTTCTTTTACAGAGGTAACTCTATATCTACTATGTGATTTTCTTTCCACATATACTTCCTTAAGAAAAAAGGAGGGAAACAAAAGAATCTCTTAATTTGTTAAGAAAAATAGAAAAATCATAGTTTATTTTGTTTAATAGTGCATTCTCAATATAAAAGGTGTCAAAAAATTGCTTAAAATAAGTGTAGGATATACAATTTGAAATAGGCTTCCAAATTATTATTTTAGATTCCTACGACTTGGACTGTATAATATATGTGATAAGATTGAATTCGTAAATATCAAATATGTTAGTTTCATATTCACATACGATTTTGTCTAGAATAATTGTTATTCAAGGCGAGAAGAAAGGTATTATGTAATTCCCTATATTTTTAATAGATTGATTATTTCACATAGATTACAATAACAACAATAAAAATTCAGTAAAATCTCACCAGTGGGGTCTGGAAAGGGTAGAGTGTAAACAGACCTTACCCTAATCCCAAAGGGGTAAAGAGGCTATTTATGGGAGACCATCAGCTCAGAAGCAATAGATCCGTGACAACACAAACCAGAAATATAAGATCAGCAACATGAGAGACAACAAATAAATGGAAAAATGGTAACACAAATATTATGCAAAATTGTGACACGACATAAACCGCTCAAAGTGCTAGACAAAACACTATCATACTAGCCGGTACAAAGAGGGAAATCGGGACAAAGCGGAAAATCGCTCGACTACCATTTAATCTACAATCCTAATGCTTAACCATCACACCTTCCTATCAATAGCCATGTCCTTAGAAATCTGGAGCCGCGCCATGTCCTGTCTGATCACCTCGCCCCAATACTTCTTAAGCCACCCTCCACCTTTTCTCGTACCTTCCAAAGCCAACCACTCACACGTTCTAATATAGAATTCTCCTCTACACGTGACCAAACCATCTAAGTCGCCGCTTCTCGCATCATGGCATCCACTGGAGCCACGCCTACCCTCTCCCGAATATCTTCATTCCTAATATTATCAAACATAGTGTGACCGTACATCCATCTCAACAACCTCATTTCTGCTACTTTCATCTTCTGGATATATGAATTATTGACTAGCCAACACTCAGCCCCATACAATATGGCCGGTCTAACCACCACTCTAAAGAACTTACCTTTGAGTTTCGGTGGCACATTCTTATCATATAGGACTCCAGACGCTAACCTCTATTTCATCCACCCCACCCCCAATACGGTGCATAACATCCCTGCTGATCTCCTCATCTCCCTGGATAATTGACCCTAAGTACATGAAACCTTCTCTCTTAGGGATGATTTGTGAGTCAAGTCTCACTTCTACGTCTGTTTCCCTTGTCGTGTCACTAAACTTACATTCCACATATTCCATCTTAGTCCTACACAACTTGAAACCTTTACACTCCAAGGCCTTCCTCCATACCTCCAGTCTCCTGTTAACGCCGCCTCACATCTCATCAATCAGAACTATATCATCAGCAAACAACATACACCATGGCACCTCTCCTTGAATATTGTGTGTCAGTGTGTCCATTGCCAGGGCAAATAAATATGGGCTGAGCGGAGATCCTTGTTTTAACCTATAACCACTGGAAAAGGCTCTGAGTTACCTCATACAGGCCTAACTTGATTCATTGCTCCATTATACATATCCTTTATCGCCTTAATATAAGCTACTAGCACACCTTTCACCTCCAAACATCTCCAAAGGACGTCCCTAGGGACCTTGTCATATGCCTTCTCTAGGCCAATAAACACCACATGCAAATCCTTCTTCCTATCCCTGTATTGTTCCACAACCTTCTGATAAGGTGGATAGCTTCTATAGTACAACATCCCAACATGAATCCAAATTGGTTTTTCGATATAGATACCGCCCTCATTACCCTCCCTTCCACCGTCCTCTCCCAAACTTTCATGGTATGACTTAGCAACTGATACCCATACAGTTGTTACAATTCTGGATATCACCTTTGTTCTTGTACACCGAAACATCGTACTCCACAGCCACTCACAAACCATCCCCTTCGTCCTGAATATAATATTAAATAGCCCAGTTAGCCACTCCAAGCCTACCCTACCTGCATATCCACAAAATTCTACTTGAATCTCATCTATTCTGGTCGCACTCATCTTACCCATTGCTCTCACGACCTCCTCCTACAATACCTATAGATGAGGTGACTCTCGAAGTGCCCTAATTACCCAAACATGATATTTACATTCCCCTGTTCATTTAGATATTTATAAAAGTACAAATTCCATCGTTTCTAAATATGGGCCTCTTCCATCAATACTCAACCTTCCTCGTCTTTGATGCACCTCACTTGGTCCAGGTCACGAGCCTTCTTCTCTCTTGCTATGGCTAGCCGAAATACTTCTTTTCCACACCTTTTCCCCAAGTTCCTCATACAGCTGACCGAACGCAGCAGTCTTAGCCTCCATGACCACTAATTTTGACTCTGTCCTAGCCTCCTTAAATCTTTCTCTGTTCACTCTCCTCTGATCCTCGTCGGTTCTATCTACTAACTTAAGGTAAGCTGCTTTCTTGTTCCACTTTACATAGGACCATGTCATTCCACTACCAGTCACCTCGGTTACCGCCAGAGTAACCTTTCGAGACCCCCTATATCTCTCTCGATGCCTCCCTTATACATTCCACCGTCTCTATCCGTATAACGAAAGAATCCCTGTCAACGCCCCCCTTTTTTTGCGAAATCGGGTTCATGACATTTGGGAGGACAACTCGTTCCCTTTTGGGATTTGGATTTTTGGAATTGAAGAGTCGCCACCTAATTATTAAAGAGAATTAGGACACTAAGAAAGGATTTGAGTTTGAAGAACCAGAGTTTGGGTAAGGTCTAGAAATTATCTCGAGGGGAAGGTGTTAGGCACCCCTCAAAATCCACTAGTGTGGTTCCCGGCCATGTTATATTGTGACTTAACATAATCAAGTAAACAATTAAGGATTCGAATGTATAACATTGCAAATAAGTTGAAAAACTTTTGAAGGTAAGTAGGGAGGGCAACAATTTATGAAGAAAAAAAGATTTGAATAGTTTTACAAGAAGAGATGAAAGCGACCAAAGGGAGAAGGGTCCTAGGTTTATATTAATATGGATCACATCAATGCAATATTCAGTAATCGCTCCTCAGAAAAAGGGGGCTACATGAGATATTAGCACATCGGTCATCATCTACATATTCTACTCCTCCTACCCCCTAAAGGTTATTAAATGTATGATTTGGTCACGAATGCTTATTGCGTGCTATTACCCGTCCCGTCCTATAGGTCTTGGAGGGCATTTAGGACCATTGTTCCTATAAGGTAAGGACTAGGTTGAACCCTTAAGTTTAAAGGATAAAAGACTAAGCGACATACATAACAAATAGGACCGCACATAAGGGAACACACAAGGACAAATAAAGGCTCACATATCCCTCCACAAGTGAACACGTAATTAGCACGTCTCAAACACATTTAAGGTCTCAAAGATAGGAGTTTTTACAAAGGAATAGGTAACAGCAGTTGAGTTAGAGAAAAGAACCGTTAAAGAGTGGTTTTAAAAAATGAAGTAGTGACAGTAGTTTGACGAGGTGCAGGACAAGTAAAATAGCAAGATTCTGGACAGAGAATGGTAACCCAGTAGTTTGAAAACATAAAAATCAGAAACTCAATGAGAGTAAATAGATGCACCATTTCAAAATGGTTTCCAGATAGAGCAGAATTTTTAATAAAAACAGATTGAACTTTAGAGAGTCAATGCAAGAATGGGAGCGGCAGAGTTCAAAATTAAAAGAGGCTGATTAGTCTTAAACTGGTAATAATATGATTAATCAATTCTTATCAGCCCTAAAGTTTGCCTAGGCGTCGTATGCATTACTTAATTATCTTAAAGGATGAACATGCGTATTTGATCCCTTTTTTTAGTTTCAAAAGAGGTACACAAATAGTTAACCGTACTTGTATCATTAGATTAAGCATGCTAATCAGGCATTTGACAATTGTAACTCAGACAAGTATGACACCCTAGATAACAGGATGTCTAATGCACATAAGAGTTCCTAAAATATGATTTCTGAATGCTAATGAGAATGCAGTAACAGTTATTGGCTTATTACAATTATTTGCTTGTTATTAACTGATCGTGGTTACAAGATAAGCATAATAACAAGCTGAAAGTAAATAACCTAAAGTAGGATCTCTAATGAATGAGATGCATGTTCTATACAGGTTATCTATTGCGCAGATAAATAAATAAAATCCTATAAGCATGTTTTCTACCCATTATTTGAACTAAGTATACATAACCCCCTCCTGATATTCATTATTCAGCTCCAAATCGTTCATTTACAAATTATTACAAACCAATGATAGCTGAATTCAAGTAATAAAGAACAAAATAAGAAGTTATTCTATAGTGAGCCTTCGATCAGGCCCAGTCTTCCAACCTCCTTTCGAGTTTCACAGCCTTTGCCATGGTCTGGGTGTGGCAAAGCTCCTTAGGGTCACATTGGGTCCCTAGCCAATACCAGCACCCATACACTTAGTAGAATGTAGAACAGGTGCAGTGTGGGATTACCAGCCTTGTGTGTCAAAGTTCAGTGAGTACTCAGAGGTACCCAAAGCAATTCTCACACGAAGAGGGTAGAACCTATTTTCTAAGAGTAGTGTAAAGTGCAGGAAGGAGAGGAAAGTTGGTAGTTTAAAGAGTTTACAAAAAGTTGGAGAGTTGCACACAATGATAATGGGTAAGGGGACAAATAGATCACATAAATATCACCAAAGGATATACAGACTTAAGCAAACTTATTAAGCATGGGTTCATAAAATCAAAAGAGTTTAAAAAGCCCTTGAAATAGTCGGATTTAGACATAAAAGTAAATAGTAACAGCATGTAGTCATAACAGGTAAGATCAGGAACACACAGTAGTGATGAGCATGCAAGTATCAACAGGCAAACTAGGAATCAATCACATGTTGCACAGCAGAGGCATAAATAGCAAACAATTACGAATAGAACACACTGAAGTAGTAATAACCACATTGGTTTGGAACATAGAATTTAATCAGAACATACCAATAATAAGATAACACAGCAGGATGCAAAAAGCCAAGTACAAGCACAATATTAGCCTTAGCTTTTCAGCTGGCTAACGACAGTTAGGAACAGGGAGCAACAACAGCACAAGAGAGAAAATGAGAGAAATATCACAAGAGAGCAATGTCATAGATGTGTGTATTTGTGATATACAATGTGTTTGTGTTATTCAAAAGAGAATGAGGTGTACTTATAGTATTGAATACGAGTGAACAAACAAGGTAGCAGTCCCCAATTAAGGAACTGGCATCAATCATAATCAAATTAGTATATGGACTCCTATTTAATTAAGGAATCAAGGTCAAATGGTAATAAGCAGTGATTTAAAAGGAAAGAAATCACAAATCCTTGTATGATCACATAAGGAAACAAAATATCATAAAGTATGCAATAAAGTCTAGGTATATGATATTCTAATTAGGAAAATAGGTCAGGCAAATCAACCAACATATTTGTGCACACATATACCACTTTAATTTTGGAAAATAGTTTTCAGAATAATGAACGAGGTCAAGTATCCCACAAATTAAGGAAGAAATTCGAAATCAATACCAAACCATGAGGAAAATAAGCAGAATCATAATTTTAAGGCAAGTATCACAATCTCAAAGAGGGCTTGTAAGAATCAGTATAAAATTACCATGTAAACAATCAGAGAAACCCCAAGCGAAAAACACAGAATGGTAGGGGAATGAAACATTAGCAATGCAATTAAAGCAAAGAGCACGGGACTCGAAGAAGAACCCAGAAGAACACACAGACAAACAAATAATACAAACACAAACATATAAAGCCAGGGTTTCATCAGACTTAAGCAAAAATGTTTAGGAATAGTATTGAGAATCACGAATTAGTACTCAAAATCAGAAAATAAAGTGATTTTAAAAGGGGGTTCAGAAACCCTATTTTCAGAAAGGGAACAAAAACGTTTAAAACTTGAGCAATCGTAAAGATCGATTAGAGAGTAGTGCAAAACATAAAGGCATGAGTTAAAATCGATAAAAAATATGGAGATTCAAGAGGTTGGGTCGAGATTAGGGTTTCATAAGAAACCAGTGAGAGAAATAAGAGAAACCTGGATGTGAAACTTTAGGAACAATAGTGTTTATAGCACCATCGGACCAAAACCCATCGGAGAAAGGTCAGAAACAAACCCAGGCGAAGCTTCAGTGACTGTCTTGTATGATGGAGACTCATGGGGTCTCAGGGATGGAGGGAACTGGTGAGATAAGGCTTCAAGGCGGCTGGTGGTCGAAAGAAGTGAGGCTGGAGGTGGCCGGAGAGAGGGTGAAGGCCATCGGAGAAGAAGAACTAGAAGGTTCTAGAGAGGAGGAGGAGAGTAAGAGAAAGATAGAGAGAGAGAGAGAGAGAGAAAGACCGGTCTCGAAGAGTGAGGGGTCGTGGGCTCGGTTAGATTTTAATTAAGGAACAATGATCTGGGCCGTTGATCTTATTTGATCGACGGCTCAGATTAATTCGGAGCTGAGTCGGGTTAGATTTGGGATTGGGCTGGGGCGAATTTAGTTGGGTCTTGGGTCAATTTATTTTAATTGAATCCGATAGGGGTGGGATTAAATTGGGCTAAAATTGAAACAATAAAGGGCTATGTGTTAAATAGCCAATTTCCCTCTTTTATTTTACATAAAATAGTTAAAATAATTTTAAAAATAAATTAAAGGCACTGAACTAATTAATAACGTATAAATATTAATCTAAAAATACTTGAGATGCTTTATAATTGTAAAATGTTATTAATCGTAATATAGGCTATAATTGCAATTTATGCAATTTAACTTAGAAAATACCAAACAAATTTGTTAAAAAATGCAAAAATTACCTTAATTATATCTTGGTATAAATATGAGAATGGGAATAAAAAATGGTAATCTGGGAGTAATTAATGGATCTTATACTACTAAAATAGACCATAAATTGATTAAAAAATCTTTAAAAATTAGGAAAAAATATCAAAACTCTTGGGCATGCTTATATGTGCATACACATGCTATTTTGAGAATATTTTGAGTATAAAAAATACATATGAAAAAATTGGGTATCAACAGTCCCCACCACTCTTATAGGCTCCCACAGCCGTTTGTCGCCCCTCCAACTCCCACGCATTATCCTTAGACCAAACTCCCTACCTGATCCTCGACTAACCCCGTACAAACTTCTTATTCCTCTTTATAAAGATACCGACGTCCATCACCAGGAGCCTATGTTGAGTCGCAAGGATTTCACTTGGGATCCCCTTGCAATCCTCGCATAACCCCCTATCACACCTTCTGAGGAGGAGATAGTCAATCTAATTCATAGATACCATACTCCGAAAAGTAACCAAATGTTCCTCCCTATTCGGAAAATAGAGTTCATGATCACCAACTCAAAATCTCTAGCAAAATTCAACAGTGAAGTACCACCCCCATTCCTTTCACCAAAGCCAAAGCCACCGTGCACCTAGCAATATCTACTGACAAACGATCCAAATATGACTTTGAAATCCCCTCCTATGAATAACTTCTCCATAGGCGGAATACCCCGCACCCCCTCATCCATCGCCGTCCAGAAGCGCCTTCTATCCTCCTTATCCAAGCCCGTTTCTGGAGCATAATTGCTAATGACATTCAGAGTGCTCCCTCTAACTAATAACTTAATCGCCATCAATTTGTCATTCACCCGCCTAACCTCTACCGCCGACTCTCTCAACTCTCTATCCACCAAAAGGCCCACTCCGTTCTGGCCCTTGACGACTCTAGAGAACCACAATTTATACTTGTCTGCATTCCATGCCTTCGATCCTACCCGCCTAGTCTCCTGCACTAACGTTAAATTTACCCTCCTCTTCTGGAGAATCTTCGCCAGCTCTATAGACTTACCCGTCAACGTCCCTATATTCCACGATCCAATTCTCAAACTACAGGCGCCCTTGTTACCCATACCCCCTTGGGCCCCGTCCTACCCCCGACCCTTTCTCTACCCCCTCCCCACCGTTCGACTTCCCCGAGGACAAGACCATACTTTGCCATTACACACAACATGAATCTCTATACCTACGTAGGGCTAAAAAAGAAAAAAGAAGAAGGCTAGTAACGACAAAAGGGAGCAAATAGTATGGCAACAAAGTAATTAACACATGAGACAGAGAACACGGGAGGTGGGAGGTACCAATTCCGGCGAATAGAACCTGGACTTTCAACTTGGTATACTCCCGATGCCGCAGACCCGACGTATGGCTTATGCTCTACTACTTTTGCATGTGCACCTCCCTACCACCACCAGACACCCATAAAAGTGATATCTACAAAATAGGCGAACACCACGGAACCAAGAAAAATACAAGAGGATCGGGATGTCACTGTTAGCAGCGATAGAAAAATGTGAATCTGGTGATGACTTTCTTGACGTCGCCGGACCAGACTGGTGCCGTCAGAGAATAGCGACGACACTAAGAAATCGGCAGAGAAAGGTGTAACAAGGAAGGACCACTAGAGAAGGGGGTTGCGAGTTGGTACTGCAGCCGGAACTACAAAGAAGAAGAAAGAAATGGCGGCGCTGGCAGTAGGATGATCGTCGGAGAAGATCTGTCGCTAGGGTTATGAAAGGTTAGAGGAGAAAAAAGGGAGAGAAAGAAAAATGGCGTAGAGAGAGAATAATTAAAGAGGGGAGGGAGGAGGGGGGTGGTGAAAAAGATAAAAGAGAGAAGGGGAGGCGCCTGCGGTGGGATGGTCGCTGGAGAAAATCTGCCGCTAGGGTTATGAAAGGGGAGAAGAGAAAGTGGGAGGGGGGAGAGGAAGGAAAACGGCGTAGAGAGAGTAGGCGAGAGTAGAGGAAGGATGAGGGGATGGTGCTTACATGAGCTGCTAGTCGACGCCGGCTGGAGCCGGCGGGATTCGCCGGTGAATTAGAAGTGACCGTTAAGTTTTGAGAAGAGAGAGAGAAAGAAGAAAGTCTTCGGCACTGAGAGAACTATGTATTTCACATAGATTAAATTCATAATATTGCTATCTCTTTTTACATAGATTAAATTGATAATATTGCTATCTCTTTTTCTTTCAATTGACTTAGTATGCAGAGGAGGTTCATTTTTAATCTGTTAATAAAATTATATGGAAATTAGATTTAAAAAAATTTATGAATATAAACTTGAACTTATAAGAAGGATTAAACAAGATTAGAAAAATTTATCACCCTATGCATCAATGCAAAATACATAGTTATTAGTTCACATGAGTTAAACAACGCATACCATCGTTCTTCAAGTTTGGTCAGTATCTAAGTATAATTTATTTTACACGGTATATAATAATTAGTTCACATGAGTTGTACACACCATATTTCTTCAAGTTTGTCCCATATCGAAATGTAGTTTATTTTACAAATTCTTCGTGATAATATCAAACAAAATTTATTTGTAAATTTACATGTTAAAACCAAATATATAAATTTAAAAGAATAACTTGGACCAAAAATAAGGATTGAGAAGATTAAAAATGCTTTAACGCCACAATATACAATACTTAGTTCGCATGTTTTGAACGTATGGACACACATACAATTATTCTTCAATTTGTCTAGTATTTAAGTGTATCTTCTTTTCTTTTCTTTTTTGTAACGTCAAACGCAAGTTTTTTTTATAATTTTAGATACTAATATCATATAAGAGTTTGTTTACAGATTATTTTAAAAGTAGTTATTTACAGTCTTTCTAAATTCAATTAATGGGATATAACCTTTAAAAGACGATATATCATTTTCTTACACAACACAATTATAGTGATTAGAAAAATTTAAATTATAAGCGAGATAGACGTTTTTTGCACCATACCTCATGCTTCAACTTATAACATCCACAACTAAATTAAACAAAAGAAAAAGGAAATTGCTTTGAAAAATAAAAACTACATTTGTAAAAAAAATAAAAAAATTATAACTAAATTGCTTTCAACTACTATAAATTGTGTTCATAAGCTAAGTATTCAGTAGTATTTTTCTATAATTTATAAATGCTTATTAACCTCGATTGAGGGTCTAAAACTATGGAGGGAATTACAAATGTCATAATACACTTCAGAGTATCTGTAACTAGCATTTACATTTTTAAGTTACTTTATTATATTTATATTTACGTTAACTTCTATTCAACTATATACGTCACAAAGAGTCTTAGCAAAAAATTATTGTTACTTGGCAAACCCTTATAATAATTGAATTCTTAAAACAAATTTAAATCGACAATGATTTTCTACGTTCATACATAGAAGGAAGAGGTTCAAATATTATTTAAAGGAAATAATTCTAGTTCAAATAAGGAAAAATTAGAAAGTACTAAACATTATCAAAGTACTGTATTTTAGGAAAATAATTAAATGATAATATTGAAAGCTCAAAGTCCTAAATATTAGGAAAAAAATTAAATGACTATTCATAAATTTTGAGAAATAATTAAATAATTATTCAGACATATAAGAAAATTAATTAAATGACTATTTTGTCTAGTGCAAACTCTATTTGTAAAGGATTAAAAAAGGAGAACAACATTTCGCGAAGTGTTGTCATGACCCAATTCCATAACAGATCATGATGGTGCCCAACGTCATCGCTGGGCAAGCCAAAGCGGAAAATACTAACTAAACTTTCAGTCACTTTTACCCCAAAATAGTTGAAATAATTCTTTGAGTTGGAAATAAATCAGAAACGATAAATAAATCATGATAATCATACAACACCAAAATAATACATTCTACTAATGTGTGTGCCAAGATCAGGTATCACAAGCAGTGGGCAACTAGTAGAATATACAAAAGAATCACACTATCCTACTGTCCGAAACGGAAAAGACAACAAAAATACATATGAAAGACTACTTCAGGCTGCTCAACGGCATGGAAGAGAAGCAGCTCACCGTAGAAGTCTCGAATCTGCTCAGAGATGCGCACCCGACTGATAGCCAGATGTACCTGCCTCAGACCTTATACAATTAAGTACAGAAGTATAGTATGAGTTATGTATCCAGTAAGTATCCCGTCTAATCTCGAAGAAGTAGAGACGGGAGGTCGACTTGATACTCACTAGGGTCAAATAATGCGAGAAGAATTTATAATAAGCATGGATAGTATAAGTTATTAGCATTTAATAATCATGGAATAACAGTTCTTTCCCATGTATTATCATAGATATTCACATATATCTCAAGCAAATATTAAATTCAGTCCTCATGGCAATGCTAAGCAAAACATATGCAATTAACACCGTGGGACGTACGGCCCGATCCAACATAAAAGTAAATTGTGTACTGCCTAGGGTCGAATAGTTCGAACCATAGATGCATCTATTACCCCGCTCGCGAATCACCCATGCAATGCGGTCAAATATAAATAAGCTCATCAACAAGAAACGATAATATATATCTGAGGAGCAGTTATACGCAGGGATTCCAAATATTCTCTTTTAAAAGACCAAACATGATAAGGTTCACTCACTAGTCTCATTCTTCTTAATCAAATAGTTTATACAAATCCGAATTTATCACCACGTTATGAAAATATCACGTAGAGCATGCTTATGGGTCCTAGACTACCCGGACTTAACATAATAGTCGTTACGCACGAACTCTCGTCACCTAGTATGTACGTAGCCCCCGCATATAATGGCAATTAATTCAATTATTATACTTATGGGGACAATTCCCTCTTACAAGGTTAGAAATGAGACTCACCTCGCTCCAATACCAAGAACGAGTACAAGCCCTCAATTCAGAGCCGAACGATCCCAAACTAGTTAAATAAGGTAAGAACTAGTCAATATAGACTCACAAGATCGAATTCTATCTATCTAAGCAATTTTCCAACCATTACCACAAGCTTCCTAAAGTACGACCCCGGGCTCACGTGCTCGAATTCTGAAATTTTTCGAAAAAACTTGTTCTATACAAATAATATATAATTTATAATTAATTACATAATAAATTTCGTAGTTAAATCTAATTTTTAGCAAAACTCTAGGGCATGCTCTAACCCCTTGATTTTATCTAATTTCTAATGTTTAATTTACCTAATACACAAGTAATAAACTAAGGACGGGTGTAATAACTTACATCACAATGCTAGGTAGAAACCTTCTCTTCAAAGCTCCCAAAATTGCCAACGAAAGACTAAAAAAGTGATAAAAATTAGTTACAGCCCGAATTAAATGAACCTCACTGCCTCAGCTATTTCTGCATTTGCGGTCAGGGGACCGCATCTGCAGTCCCGCATCTGCGAGAAAAAGGGCCGCATCTACGAAAATGGGCCAAAGAGCCGGCACCGCATCTGCGGCTTGGGAGCCGGTTCTACGGTTCCTAGCGTGGCTTACCTGAGCCGTTTCTGCGATGCAAGGACTACATTTGCGGTTTCGCACCTGTGGTCCAACAAGAGCAGGTGCGGTTATGACAGAAGCGGCAATCTTTAGCCCTTTCTCAAAATTTTAACTTCACTCAAGCCTCGTCCGATTGACGCTCGGGGCTCCCGAGGCCTGCCCGAACATACCGACAAGTCTGAAATCAAGAGACAGACCTACTCGAACCTTCTGAATACCCGAAACAATGCTAAAACTAGAAATCACCCCCTAAAACCAAATGAATCAAACTTATGAACTTCATGTTCTTAATTTTCCTCCAACGGGCCAAAACTCCCTAAAACTATTCGAATTGACACCAAATTTTACAGGCAAGTCTTAAATGATATTTCGGATCTGTACTGGGCTTTGGAACTAAAATATAAGCCTGATACCTAAGAAATCACTCATTAATTAGTTTCTTTAAATCCTTAAAACTTTAGATTAACAATTTCTAATAAAAATTCATTACTCAGGCTAGGAACCTCAGAATTCGATTCCCGACATACGCCCAGGTCCCATATTTCCCTACGGACTCTCCGGGATAGTCAAATTACGAATCCGGGTCTGTTTTCTTAAAATGTTGACCAAAGTCAAACTTAGTCTTTTAAGAAAATCCTAAGGAATCAACTGGGCATATTTCACTCAAAACTCTTCCAAATCCTGAACCAACCGTCCCCACAAGTAGTAAATTAGATAAAGGAAGCACGGGAAGTTTTATTTAAGGGAACAGGGTTCTAAAAGGAAAAAAGACCAGGTGGTCATTACATTCTCCACCTGTTAAACAAACGTTCGTCCTCGAACGGACATAGAAAAGTACCTGAGTTGCTGAATAAATGGGGATATCTGCTCCACATGTCCTCCTCGGACTCCTAGGTTGCCTCCTCAACTGGTTGGACCCTCCACTAGACCTTTGCCGCAGAAATCCTCTTGGATCTCAACTCGCGGTCCTGTCTATCAATAATGGCAACTGGCTCCTCCTCATAACCCAAGCTCTCATCCAGCTGAATAGTACTGAAGTCTAACAAATGGGAAAAGTCGGCATGATACTTCCGAAGCATCGACACATGAAAACTAGATGAACTCCCGATAAGATGGGGGGTAACGCAAGCTCATAGTCAACCTCCCCAACTCTCCTCAACACCTCAAAGGGACCAATAAACCTTGGGCTCAACTTTCCCTTTTTCCCGAACCTCATAATGCCCTTCATTGGCGAGACTTTCAAGAGAACCTTTTTGCCAACCATGAATGACACATCACGCGCCTTTTGATCCACGTAACTCTTCTATCTGGACTGAGCTGCACGAAGCCTCTCCTGGATCAACTTTACCTTGTCCAAGGCATCCCGTACCAAATTTGTACCGTATAACTTAGCCTCGCCAGGCTTGAACCACCCGATAGGAGAACGACAACGACAACCATATAAAGCCTCGTATAGATCCATCTTTATGCTGGATTGATAGTTGTTGTTGTATGCGAACTCTGCCAAGGGAAAGAACTGATCCCACTGTCCTCCAAAGTCAATCACATATGCCCTGAGCATGTCCTCCAAAATCTGAACCGTCCGTTCCGACTGCCCATCGGCCTGAGGATGGAATGCTATGCTGAGCTCTACACGGGTCCCTAACTCACTTTGAACGGCTCTCTAAAAATGGGAGGTGAACAGAGGGCCCCTATCTGATATTATGGAAACAGGCACACCGTGGAACCGTACTATATCCCGAATGTAAACCTGAGCATGCGTCTCCGCTGTATAACTAGTTGCCACTAGAATAAAGTGTGCCGACTTGGCCAACCTATCAACAATGACCCACACTGAATCAAACTTCCACAAGGTCCGCGGTAACCCAACTACGAAATCGATGGTAATGCGCTCCATTTCCACTCTTGTATAGGCATCTGCTGAAGTAGGCCACCTGGTATCTGGTGTTCATACATAACCTGCTAATAATTCAAACACTTAGCCACATACTCTACTATGTATTTCTTCATCCTCTACCACCAATAATGTTGCCTCAAGTTGTGATACATCTTTGTAGCTCCCGGGTGAATAGAATGCCGCGAATTGTGTTCCTCCTCTAGGAACCTCTCCCTTAGACCATCAGCATTAGGGACACATAACCGACCCTGGAGTCGCAAAACACCATCCTCTCCAATGGAAACCTCCTTGGCACCTTCCTAAAGCACTGTCTCCCTACGAACTGCCAAATGTGGATCATCAAACTGTCGGGCCTTGATCTTCCCCAATATTAAAGATTGAGCAACTGCATATGCAATAACTCGGCTGGGCTCTAAAATGTCCAACCTCACAAGACTGTTAGCCAAGGACTGAATGTCCAAAGCTAGTGGCCTCTCTGCTCCTGGAATGAATTCCAAGCTACCCATACTCTCCGCCTTTCTGCTCAAGGCATCCACGACCACATTTGCCTTGCCCGAATGATAAAGAATGGTGATGTCATAATCCTTTAGTAACTCAAGCCACCTGCATTTCCTCAAATTAAAATTCCTCTTCTTGAATAAATGTTGTAAGCTGCAATGATCAGTATAAAGCTCACATAACACCGCATACAGATAATGCCTCTATATCTTAAGAGCATGAACAATCACGGCCAACTCAAGATCGTGCCCAGGATAATTCTTCTGATAAACCTTCAATCGACGCTAAGCATATACAATTACTCACCTCTCCTGCATTAATACACATCCCAAGCCAACGCGTGAAGCGTCGCAATATACCGTATACGTCCCCGAGCCGGAAGGTAATACAAGAGTTGGTGTTGTTGTTAAAGCTTGAGCTTCTGAAAGCTCTCCTCACAATCATCAGACCCACGTAAAGGGGCACCCTTCTGGGTCAATCTTGTCAAAGCTGATGCAATACATGAAAAGCCCTGCATGAATCACCTATAATAACCTGTTAACCCCAGGAAACTCCTGATGTCGGTCGCTGAGGCAGGACGTGGCCAACTCTAAATTGCTTCAATATTTTTGGGATCTACCTTAATACCCTCTCCTGATACCCTATGTACCAAGAATGCCACTGATTCTAGCCAAAACTCACACTTGGAGAACTTAGCATATAGCTTTTGTTCTCACAAGGTCTGAAGCACTACTCTTAGATGTTGCTCGTGCTCTCCCAGGCTGCGAGAATATATCAAGATATCATCAATGAAGACAATAACAAATGAATCAATATAAGGCCTGAACACCCTATTCATCAAATCCATGAATGCTGTTGGGGCATTAGTCAAGCCAAAGGACGTCACCAAAAACTCATAATGGCCATATCTAATCCGAAATGCAGTCTTCGGAACATCCGAGTCCCGAATCCTCAGCTGATGATACCCTGACCTCAGGTCTATCTCTCAATATAAGGCCTGAACACCCTGTTCATAAAATCCATGAATGATATTGGGGCATTAGTCAAGCCAAAGGACATCACCAAAACACATAATGGCCATATCTAATCTGGAATGCAGTCTTCGGAACATCCGAGTCCCGAATCCTCAACTGATGATACCCTGACCTCAGGTCTGTCTTATAAAACACCCTAGCACCCTGAAACTAGTCTAACAAATCATTGATACGAGGAAACGGATACTTGTTCTTGATGGTAACCTTGTTTAAGTGGAGGTAATTAATGCACATCCGCATAGTCCCATCCTTTTTTTCACAAATAATACTAGTGCACCCAACGCAATACACTGGGCCTAAAAAACCCTTTTGCCAACAACTTCTCAAGCTGCTCCTTCAACTCTTTCAACTCTTTAGGATCCATACGGTACGGCGGAATAGATATAGGCTGGGTGCCTGGAGCTAACTTAATACAAAAGTAAATATCACGATCCGGTGGCATGCCAGGAATATCAGAGGGAAACACATCGGCGAAATCCCAAACTACTGCAACTGAATCAATCATCACAGACTCTGCGGTGGTGTACCGAACATAATCTAGATAAACCAAACACCCTTTCTCGACCATATGTAGAGCCTTCGGGAAAGAAATAACCTGACTAGGTGCATCAATTATGGAACCCTTCCACTCCAATCTCGGCAACCCTGGCATCACTAATGAAATAGTCTTGGCATGGCAATCTAGGATAGCGTGATATGGAGAAAACTAGTCCATGCCCAGGATGACCTCAAAATTGATCATATCAAGCAACATGAGATCTGCTCTAGTCTTGAAACCACAGAATGTGACAACACAGGACCGGTAGATCCGATCCACAACCACAGAATCACCCACAAGAGTTGACACATGAACAAGAGTGCCCAAAGGCTCAGGAGAAATAACCAGGAAATGAGCAAACAGAGATGATACATATGAATAAGTAGATCCTGGGTAAAATAATACCAAAGAATCTCTACCATCAACGAAAATAATACATGTGATGATGGCGTTTGAGGCAAATGCATCTGGCCTAGCCGAAAGAGCATAGAATCTAACTGGAGCGCCGGTTGGCTGACCTCTGCCTACCTGACCTCCACCTCTATGACAGCCCCTACCAGCCTGCCCTCCACCTCTAGGTAGCTGGGAAGCTGGTGCTGAAATTATGGGCTACTGACCCTGTGGCACTGCCTTGACCCGAAGCCTGGAGTAGGTCCTCTTCAGGTGACCTGGATCTCTACACCCGTAGCACACTCTCGGTACCATAGCCTACTGACCTGAATACCTACTGGAAGAACCCTGGATGGCTGGTGCGTGATAGGAACTCTCTGGCACATCATTGAAGTGAGTACTAGAAGAATCCTAATAACCAGAATACCCACCGGAGGAACCCTTAATAGCTGGTGGGCGGTAAGAACTCTCCGGCATCTCACTAAAATAAGGTCTCGCTGGAGCACCTCGGGGAGGGGTGCTGGTGCTGAATGTGAGGGCCTGCTGGGCTGGCTTCTCACGAAGTGACCTCGAACCCTAGTTGGGGCGCCTCTGAACTCTCCTAAAAATAGAGCCCTCTTGTCCTACTGAATCTGCTCTCTACCCCACAGGCGATACCCCTCAATCCTGCGAGCAATCTCTACTACTAGCTGATACTCGATACCCATCTCCACCTCTCGAGCCATGCTAGCTCGAATACTGGGGTACAACCCTGCAACAAATCTTCGCACTCTCTCTGCATCTGTAGAAAGTATCATGAGTGCATAGCGAGACAACTCAGAGAACCTCGCCTCATAATCGGTCACAGACATCTAGCCCTGCTCAAGATACTCAAACTTGTGTCGTAGCTCTTCCCTATCAGATGGTGGAATATACTTATCATAGAACAACTGGGTGAACTGACCCTAGGTGAGGGGAGGAGAAATTGCTGGCCTTCCAAGAACATAGGACTGCCACCATCTACGGGCCATGCCCTCTAGCTGAAAAGTAGTGAAGTCAACTCCATGTGACTCAAATATCCTCATATTATGCAGTCTGTCCCTGCACCTATCGATAAAGTCTTGGGCATCCTCATGTCGCTGAACCCTGAAGATAGTAGGGTGAAGCCTAGTCCACCTATCCAATAACTTTTATGGATCACCGTCCGCAGCTGGCCTGAGCTGGTGCACCACTACAACAACTAGCTGGGCCCCATCTACAGGTAGTGCACCCGAAGTCTGATACACTGCAACTGCATGTCCACGAGCCTGAGCAGTAGGGGTCTGTGCTCCCCCTCCTGCTTGTGAGGTAGTTGGGTCTGCTGGAAATAAACCAACCTAAGTCATAGAATCCATGAACCGAAGCATACGGCCCATAACCTCCTGAAATCTCGGTGTTGTCATAAAGTATGCCGGGGTGGGATTATCTGCAGGCGCCTCGCCTTGATCCTCGATAATAGGATCTCCCGCAAGATCTGCTGGTGTTACTAATTGAATAACTCTGGGACGTCCTCACCCCCTACCGCGGGCCGGTGACCTCCCCCGGCCTTTGCCTCGGCCTCGAGCAACGGGGTCAGAAGCTCCACCCGGGTCTGGAACATCAGCTGTGCGTGTCCACACCATATGTGAGATAATAGAAAAGGGAAATTTAGTACACTAACCATTGTACGATAGGAATGAATAAAGAGTAGTTCTTCCTAATACCACATAGCCTCTCGAAGATAAATATAGACATATCTGTACTGATCTACAAAACTATATTAGGTTTGCTCATTACTTATGAGACCTACGTCAACATAGTGCTCCGATACCATCTTGTCACGACCCAATTTCATAACAGATCATGATGGCGCCCAATGCCATCGTTGGGCAAGTCAACGTAGAAAATACTAACTAAACTTTCGGTCACCTTTACCCCAAAATAGTTGAAATAATTCTTTGAGTTAGAAATAAATCAGAAAATNTCTACAAAACTATATTAGGTTTGCTCATTACTTATGAGACCTACGTCAACATAGTGCTCCGATACCATCTTGTCACAACCCAATTTCATAACAGATCATGATGGCGCCCAATGCCATCGCTGGGCAAGTCAACGTAGAAAATACTAACTAAACTTTCGGTCACCTTTACCCCAAAATAGTTGAAATAATTCTTTGAGTTAGAAATAAATCAGAAAAGATGAATAAAATTATGATAATAAAACCCCAAAATAATACAGTCTACTAATGTATTTTCCAAGACCTGGTGTCACAAGCAGTGGGCAACTAGTAGAATATACAAAAAAATCACACTATCCTACTGTCTGAAATGGAATAGACAGCAAAAATACATAAGAAAGACTTCTTTAGGTTGCTGAACAGCATGGAAGAGAAGCAGCTTACCGTTGAAGTCTCAAATTTGCTCAGAGATGCGCACCCGATTGATAGCCAGATGTACCTGCCTCGGACCTTGTACAATTAAGTATAGAAGTTTAGTATGAGTTATGTACCAAATAAGTATCATGTCTAATATCGAAGAAGTAGAGACGAGAGGTCGACTTGATACTCACTTGGGTCAAATAATGTGAGAAGCATTTATAATAAGCATGGATAGTACAAATTATTAGAATTTAATAATCATGGAATAATAGTTCTTTCCCAAGTATTATCATGGATATTCACCTATATCTCAAGCAGATATTAAACTCAGTCCTCTGGAAAATGCTAAGCAAAACATGCACAAGTAACACCGTGAGACCTATGGACCGATCACTATAAAAACAAATTGTGCACCGTCGAGGGTCGAACGAATCGAACCATAGATGCATATATCACCCCGCTCGTGAATCACCCATGCGATGCAGTCAAATATAAATAATATCATCAAAAAGCAACGATAACATATATTTGAGGAGTAGTTATACGCATGAATACCAAATATTCTCTTTTGAAAGACCAAACAGGATAAAGTTCATTCACTAGTTTCATTCTTCTTAATCAATCAGTCTATACGAATCCGAATTTATCATCACGTTACGAAAATATCACGTAGAGCATGCTTATAGGTCCTACACTACCCGGACTTAACATAATAGTCGCTACGCACGGACTCTCGTCCCTTAGTACGTACGTAGCCCCCGGTATATAATGGCAATTAATTCAATTATTATACCCATGGGGTATTACCTCTTGCAAGGTTAGAAAGGAGACTCACTTCGCTCCAAAGCGCACTTCCAATA
>MU674156.1:2521-26809 GCA_026770625.1 Nicotiana glauca | reverse complement strand
TGGTTGATTTTGTACATGCAAACATCATTTGCCGGTTCGGAATTCCAAAGGTGACTATCACAGATAATGGTGCCAATCTCAATAGTCATCTAATGGCGGAGACATGTCAGAAGTTTAAAATTACACACCGCAATTCCACACCATATCGTCCTAAGGCAAACGGAGCAGTTGAGGCAGCTAATAAGAATATCAAGAAAATACTTCGGAAAATGGTGGAAGGATCCAGGCAATGGCATGAGAAATTACCCTTTGCTTTACTGGGATATCGCACTACTGTTCGCACTTCGGTCGGAGCGACTCCTTATTCATTGGTATATGGAACGGAGGCAGTGATACTTGCAGAAGTTGAAATACCCTCCCTTCGAATCATTGCGGAGGCGGAAATTGATGATGATGAGTGGGTCAAAGCCCGTCTAGAACATTTGAGCTTGATTGATGAGAAAAGATTGGCAGCAGTATGTCATGGGAAATTATACCAACAGAGAATGGCGAGAGCTTATAACAAGAAAGTGCGTCCACGGAAATTTGAAATCGGATGATTGGTATTGAGGCGTATCCTACCTCATTGGGCTGAAGCTAAAGGAAAGTTCGCTCCCAACTGGCAGGGACCATTTGTTGTAACACGAGTATTGTCTAATGGTGCATTGTATCTAACAGATGTGGAAGGGAAATATGTAGAAATGGCTATCAATTCTGATGCAGTCAAGAGATATTATGTATGATTTCTTTATTTTTATGTATCTGATTGTATTTGACATGTTTTGAGATCGAAATGATGAAGGCATTTTGTTCTAATATCCAAACACTTTATCCATTGCTATCCTTTTGAGCCTTATTAAATTTTCTTTCATATCCCTCTTTCGGAATCAACAACAAATCAAGGATTGAACAGGGAAATCAAGTGGAGAAACAAAAGAAGAAAAGAAAAGAAAAGAAGAAAAGAAAGAAAAAGAAAAGGAAAAGAGAAAAAGAAAAAGAAAAGAAAAAGAAGAAAAGAAAGAAAAAGAAAAAAAGAAAAGAAGAAAAGAAAGAAAAGAAAAGAAAAAAAGAAGAAAAGAAAGAAGAAGAATGGAAGAAAGGAAACATCGCAATAATGAAGCGATTTTATGACTTGAACTACGTTTGACTTGATCCCGAAAAGGTACGTAGGAAGCCTCACTGAGGTTCAGTCACAACCAAAGAAAAGTCCAGGAATCCCCAAGAATGAAACTGGGGCAGAAGTTATGTTTGTTGTGGAAGATATGATTCCGAAAGTTGTAATTTTTGAACCCATATTGGAATATTTTGAGCCTTAATACCTTATCTTCTAAACCCATCCAAAAGTCACATTACGGTCCAAAGAAAGACCTTCTGATCAATTCTAAGAAATGTCAATACAAGCAGGTAAGGTAAATTATATGTGGACAACACTCTGGTACCAGAAGAAGGAGAAAAAATGAAAATGAGAGAGTCTTATTTGTGAAAACCCTCACGGGCACCGTAAGGCGATGTGAGTTGAGAGATATTTAAATGAGAGAGTCTTACTGGTGAAAACCCTCATGGGCACCGTAAGACGAAAGTGAGTTTTCAGATGGGAAAATGAAGAAGGTATGTGGTTGAAAGGTGTTTGAAACATGGCAAAACAAGTAAGGGTTGGGTTTTCGGTGAAGATCGGGTTGTGAAGTATGGAACAACAAATGTGGCAATTGACAGTTGATTGGTTGGATAGACTAGGCTGGTTAATCCAAAATGCATGGCATGATCAATGGAATCAGCCTTTCCACTCAGATAAGTCTTATCCTCTTTCTTTTTTTAGAGTCTTTCTATCCTCAAAAAACTTCGAGGTCATTGCATTTCATTTTTCTTGAAATCTGTCTATGAGACATTTTTAGTCAAAGCTAACTACCAGTTTCCCAGTTGTATGGCACAACGAGATCGGGACATATTAAAGGAAAGTAAAACACGAAGGACCAATGTAAATACCATCAAAGGGTAATCAGATGATTGGAGAGAAGCAAGGTTTCAGAGAAAGGGGAACAGAAACATCAAGACAGCAGCATGAGTAAAAACAATTGGGTAATCGGGATAAAAGGGTTTGAAAGTGAGCCAGGAAATCATGGCAAGTTAAAACAAGTTCAAAGAAGCAAGTCGGAGCTAGTTCGGAAGCGGGAGCATGGCCAACAAGAATGCCAGCAGCTAACCACCATTTTTCATATTAACAAGTTGTTCTTTGATTAAAACAGGAGCCCACCTGGATAACAAGGGAATACGTTCAAAATTCATCAAGCAGGAGCCCACCTGAAGAACAAGGGAATACTTTCTCAAATTAATCACAAGCAGGAGCCCACCTGAAAAACAAGGGAATACATTCCAAAGTGCAGCAGTCAGGCACCCACCTGAAGAACAAGGGAAGTATAATGCAAATTTTATCTTTCAAGTTAACATTCAGTAACACAACGCGCCTAGTTATCAAACTGGGGCAGAAAATTTTCCTCGTATTGTATGTTTGTTGTAAGCAGGAGCCCACCTGAAGAATAAAGGAAATACTTTTTAAAAGCAGGAGCCCACCTGAAAAAAGGGAATATTTTTTTTTAAATTCAACAAGCAGGAGCCCACCTGAAGAACAAAGGGAATACTTTTCAAAAGCACGAGCCCACTTGAAGAACAAAGGGAATATCTTTTCTAATACAACAAACAGGCACCCACTTGGAAAACAAGGGAAGTACAATTTAAATTCTAGCTTTTAATTTTAATATCTGATAATATGATATGCCCAGTCACCATACTGGGGCAGAAATTTTCTTTGGTTGTCTATTTTGTTATAAGCAGGAGCCCACCTAGAGAACAAGGGAATACTTTATCAAAGCAATCGCAAGCAGGAACCCACCTGGAGAACAAGGGAATACTCTCTCAAAGTAATCGCAAGCAAGATCCCACTTGGAGAACAAGGGAATACATTTTAAAGCAATCGCAAACAGGAGCCCACCTGGAGAACAAGGGAATATATTTTCAAGCAGTCGCAAGCAGGAGTCCACCTGAAGAATGGACACATATTTCAAAACATCGTCAAGGCAACAGCCAGAATTCCATTGAAAGAATACAAGATGCAAGATCAAGGCAATACAAGAGCACAAGATACCAGGCATAGATAGGATTTTTGTAACTCATAGAGCATAGCTTAGGCTAGCTTCTTTTTATCTTTACATGGTGTAATAAGGGGGTCAGCAAGCAGTAACGACAGCAACATCAATGAAATCACAACTTCCTGGTAGTCCCAGCTACCAGACACTCCTGAACTACACTGACCTAATTCCTATTTAGTCCAGGATATGTACGCAACCTCTGAAGCGGGGTGCGGTCAAACCTTTTCAAAATGCTTCACACGGAATATGCGAATGGGCAAAAATCCCTCATTACCGCTCATTTGTCTTTGCACGAAAACTCTTCGTGTTTCCGGGCAAAGAGGGGCAGCTGTGAGCACGTGATTTTTGCCCTAAGCAAATTATTCTTAAAAAATCCAAACAAATAATTTTTCGTTATTTTTATAATTTTTGATATTTGTTGCAATTAGTTGCATAATAATTCATACTAAAATTACAAAAAATATGCATATGCATTAGGATTTTTAATTTTACAATTTTGAAACAATTTAAAGAAAAATAAAAAATAACATCTTATTGTTTTAATTGGAAATTACTATAAAATAGTTATTAAATAAATTTTAGAATTTTATTAGTTGTAGTTTAACAATTTCATAAAAAAGAAAAATGGAAAAAAGAAAATATACAAAATATAAATAAGAAATAAAATACAAAAAGAAGTATATTAATAAAATTTTGGGCTAAGTACCCCAAGCCCAAACCAAAATACCCTAAGCCCAAACCAAAAATACACCCAATTCAGTCCAAATCCGGTCAGCTTCAAATCTAACCAAACGACGCCGTTTAAGGGGCATTTGATCTCAGCCGTTGAAACCTGGTAATCTAACGATCGAAGCTTGAACTCATCAAAAATAAAACGACGACGTTTTGCGTCAACAAATCTCGACCCTTCATCACCTTGATCTAACGGTTGAGACCGGATCTCATTTATAAGTGAAAACGACGTCGTTTAAAGCCAAGGAATCTGAACCGTTTAAATAATTTAATCTAATGGCTGTGGATAATTGTTACATTTTAAATATACGTATCATATACCAAAACCAATTAAACATTAAAAACATTTCATTCTCTTCTTCGTCCTCTCTAATCAGCCGCCTCAAAAGCCCCCCGACCCCGCCGGAACCCTATCGGCGGGAAACACCAGTCACCCTAACCGACTCAAAAAACACACCATCGAACTGCCTTTAGCCCCTGAATTCACCCCTCTACTTCTTTTCTTTCGAATACCTCTCTAATTGTTCGAATATTCAAAAAAGTGTCGCCGGAACCCTAACTCCAGCGAACACAACTTCGTCCAAACCAACTCAAAATCACACCACAACCTCTCCGTGACACCCTCAACGCATTTTTGAAAGTCTTGAGCCTTAAATATCACTAGAGCGGCTCGAATCAAAGTTGAAGCTTCTCCGGTGATTCAAAATTCAAGAAAAACTGATGCCAAGACCCCTGGATTCCTGGAGATTTTTGACGACTAAAAAAAAAACAAACACAAAAGAAAAGAGACTGTCTGATTTAAAAAAAAAAGCTAAGTTTTCTTTTTCTTGCATGTATATTTTTAATTATTTTTTATTACTTGTCTTTTAATTTTGTGTGTTACTAGGGTTATTGATTCTTGTTAAATAGCATCTTAATATCTGATATTAATATTAGGTTTTTAACTAGATTCTGATTAACATTGATTTAGTGAATAAATTGATATTAAAAATAGTATAAATTGGATTTCCAGTGTGATTTTAATTGTTTGTTTATCTTCTGAAATTTGTTGATTTTGATAAATGATTAGTCAATGATAATTTCGAATAATTGTTAGATAGCTAGTAGATAATTAGTTAGCATTTGGTTATAGTTGTTAGTTAATTAGTGTCTGATTATTTTTTGATTTGATTAATTAATTAGTAGTCAATTCAGCTTTAATTCTGAAAATCAGTTAGTAGTTCAAGGGGCAAAGGGTAAGAGGATAGTAGGGTAATTTGTAAATTCAATCAAACTCAAGGGGTAAAAGAGTGAATGATGAGTGGGTCAGTTAGTAAAATCAAATGAATTACATGGGTAGTTTGGGGACATAAAAAGGGGTAATGGTAATAAACCTAAGGAAGTGGGGGTAGTTTGGGAATCCTAAAAGGGCAATGGGGTAGATTTCTAAGTGAAGTTGGGGTATATAGGGGATTACACTAAGAAAGAAGGTTCTAGATGGGGTAACTAGCATAATTATTAACAAACAAGGGTAGTTAATTGAGATACAAAGTAAAGAATAAGGGTATAAATGAAATAGAAAGGGGACTAAATCATAAATTTTGAAATATGAATTTCCCTCCAAATTTAAACCTATAAATAGGCATCAATATGCCTCATTTTACAAGTTTTACAAATCTGAAAATATCACTCAAGTAGTATACCATTTTCCCTTTTCAATTTCGAAATTCCTCTCTTCAAAAATACAAAAAATATTAGAAATTATCAGAAAATCCTTAGAATATTACCGTTTCATTGATTCTAGCTCAATTTGAGAGTTGTATCTCGATTCTGTTGGTTCTGGAGATCGAAATGTTGTTGAATTTGCATTGAGTTAGTCGAGTGTTTGGTTCTGTTGATTTCTATCATTTGTTGTGGCTTAATTCTGGTGTATTGAAGATGTGTTTGGATTTGGTGTGCTGATTCATGTTGCTGTTGTTGACCTAGAGATCTAATTCGTCTTCTTCTCACATTTTTCTACTCAGGTACCTCTTCTGCTTGTCTTTGAACTGGAAGGATTATGTAAATCTGATCTGAAAATAAATAACGAAGTTTCAATTTGAATAGCTGTTCGGGTTCCTGTCATTTCTGCTTAGTTTAAAGTGTTCAGTAGCTGGGTTCATTTAAAGTCTGTATAGTTTGCTTAATTGAAATGTTAAAGTCAAATTATTTGAATATTTTATTTTGAGTCTTAGTATAATTCGATTCTGACCTATAATTTGAGTTTTATGGACTGTAAAAGGACTTGGACTATTATTTGATAAACTGTGGTTATCTGATTTTAACAGAATAATAGACTTCTCATAAATTGTTAGCAGTTCTATATTGTATAAATTGTTATTAGTTTCCTGAATTGTAGATTTCAATTGGTTAATTAGAGTATATTTTATTTTGAATGGATTAGTTTTAACTTTGAATAAAGAATGATTTATAGTTAAATTCACGAATTGTTTCACATAATGCACTTTCATTTTTTTTAGCTAATTTCAGTACTTTAATTCATTCCAATAGTGATAGCTTGACTGAGATTAAAAATAACTAATTTGTATTCATAATGCTGTCCAATTCATGTGTCCGTTTAGTTTCTAATATTCATGATATGTATGAACTCGTTAAAAAATAAAAGTTAAAAGGGATGTGAGCATGAAATAAATATCAAACGGTCAAAAAATCAATTAATGTAGATAAATGTACTAATCCTGCTTGTTGCAAGTGTAGAATCCATTCCAAGAGTTTTGGGCTTGTTAATTTATGTTGACAACTATTCAAGTAAGTTTACCAGCCCAAAGATTCGATCAAGTGATTTTCTTCACGTTGATTGATCCAGCGTTTGATTTGGGCTGGTTTCAGGCCCAGCATTAAGTTTTCTAAGATATGGTCCAATGTATTTGTATAAAATGGCTTGGGTTGTTTGGGCCTAAGATTAAAATAGCAATGAGTTGGTTAATGTTTACACGGACGGTTGTAGGTTTACAGTTAGGTAGCGGGTACAAGCTAAAAAGTGCATTCCTTTTGTTTGGGCCGGACTTGAACTTGAAATTTAAGCTCTAATATTAATCGATTAGGATTTTTAGAGACAATATATAAAAATAGAAATTTAGTCACTTTAAGTCATCCTTTAATAATAATAAAGTGAGATGAGCCTCGCCAAAATAAAAATACACAATTGCGGGACCCTCAATAATTACTTAAATAAAAATACTTAGAAATTCGGGATGGACCGTTTAGCAAATTTCACGGTCTTCCTCAAAGATAATAAACGCGTAGTCGTTTTAGGAGCATATGTTAATAATATTACCTTCCCAAATACGGGTGCACATTTATATGACCCAAATCCAAATCTCAACGAAGCCGAAATGTGTTAAAAGCCACGGGCGTACTGGTACGGCGTGGTTCGAGATACATTTTCACGACATTGTAATTCTTGTAGAATAAATAATAAATAGAATAAAAGCGGGTTATTAATAAAAGGCACATAAAAATAGAACATATATGGAAATCAGATAAAATCAAATACGACAGTTGAGCGACCGTGCTAGAACCACAGAATCCGGGAATGCCTAACACCTTCTCCCGGATTAACAGAATTCCTTATCCGAATTTCTTGTTCGCAGACTGTTAACAGAGTCATATTTTCCTCGGTTCGGGATTCAACCGGTGACTTGGGACACCATTAATCTCCCAAGTGGAAACTCTGAATAAATAACAATAAATCCCGTTTCGACTGTCTTTTAATTGGAAAAACTCCTTTACG
Organism: Nicotiana glauca; assembly: GCA_026770625.1. Taxonomy (NCBI): domain Eukaryota; kingdom Viridiplantae; phylum Streptophyta; class Magnoliopsida; order Solanales; family Solanaceae; genus Nicotiana; species Nicotiana glauca. Next base: position 19,183 of record MU674156.1, on the reverse strand, counting down.
CCTTTCACGGGGTATATTAAATCACGTAAAAAGGAGGTGTGACACACCATCTAGGTGTCTCACGAGGATATCTATTAGCACACTTGCAATATCCTTTGGAAATGTCAACCAATACAAACAATCCACTCACCATCTTGGTTACTCTAACCCCAGCCAGGTCTTGATGTTCTACCCTTTTCTTATACTACACCTGCTAGACCCTATAGGGCATAACTGAGATGTGTACGACCAATTGTAAATACCTCTATTACAGTTGAGGATAACTCTTAATGCTTATATTTTTCTGCCGAAACTGAAAATACTGATAATCTTCATTAACTGGGTACCTCGTACCCTTCTCATCTTACTCTTTTTACTTGTTGAAGCTTGTATCTATCTTCTGAATCTCTTATTGCCTTTCACCATAGAGGTGGATAGATATTCTTGCCTTAAGGCTCTTTATCAAGAAGCTTACATGTAAGGTACACACATGTTCTGCTGAAGACCTCACATTTATCCATCATAGAAATTATGCAAACTCGAGTTCCTCTAATTCAACACTTCCACATCTATATCTCTTATCGGTCATCTTTTTGAACCCAGGCATCGTCTTACTACGAATAGAAGTTCGGGACATGAATTCTTATAAGTGAGCTCTACCACACGATCTAGAGTAAGAAGAAAGAGTGACAGTCCTAAATGCCCTGTAGCCTCTTGCTTATAAGTCTGGTGCATGACACACCCATAAACAAGACTCTACTAGACACGGCTTGTAGACTCCCTAGGATAGAACTGCTCTGATACCTCTTTTGTCACGACCCGAACTGATGGCCGTGATGGGCACCCGGTACCTTACTCAACCGAGTACCAACATAACGTATCTATCTTATTAAATCATCATATAAATGTGACATACGGGCCTAATAGGCCAACATGATCATTTATAAATTCAAAACATAGGCCGACATGGCCGTACAATCTTTCACGTATACAATATATGTCTACAAGCCTCTAAGAGTACATAAATATCATAAAGGTTGGGAAAGACTTCCGTCATACCAAACAATATGCATCTAAATCATACTAACCAAACACGCAACTCCGAAGCAAATGGAGCACACCAACATCTTTCGTTGAGCTGATAGCCTACTTGGAGGGCTCTTGACATGTCTGTCTGGACCTGCGGGCATGAAATACAACATCTCCAGGAAAAAGGGATGTTAGTACGAAATAATGTAAGTCAAAGATAATCTGAAGATATGCTTACCTACTGATACTGACTAAACTCTCTCAATATAGTAAGTAAAATAGTTGTCCGGCCCTATATATATATATATATATATATATATATATATATATATATATATATATATATATATATATATATATATATATATAAATATAAAACTGCTCTACCGTAGTAAGCTTGCTCATAGGCGCTCGGCCATAATAGGCTATATATCTCGACCAACTAGGCTCGCTCATAAGCGCTCGGCCACAGTAGGCTCGGTATATATATAACTGCTCTATTGTCGTATGCTTGTTCATAGGTGCTTGACCATACTAGGCTCTGTATCTTGACCAACTGGGCTCGTTCATACGCGCTCCGCCACTGTAGGCTAGGTATATAACTTACCATCTGATCAGAGGTTGCCCAACAGGGGTCTGCCCATCAATTATAGCTCGATGGTAACGAAAATACTGTTAATACTGTATATATGTAAACTCTGTGCTCTCTTGACTGGAAGAAGGAAATACTCAACTGAATTTGAACTCCTGATAAAGAGAATATTGTAACTTGCGAGACTAGCAAAATATACGTAAGTTTCGGGATGTGGATTTTTCTTTATGCTTAGTTATCGAACTTGTGTAATGAAAAGATCATTCCAAAATGAAGGAAGAGCTTAGCCTTAACATACCTATTTCAAAATTTACGAACTTGAATTAATCAATACCCAGTTATACTTCACGAGCTGGAGTTCTCTTCATTTTCTAGCACCGTATGATCTTTTTAAAAGATTCATCCCATGGAGCCCAGCATATACCTCTTAATTCCATTGAGCTATTTCGACATAAACTTAGCAGATCTTTCTTCTCCACATATCTTGGCCATATAATACCAACAATATTTATAAAGCCATGAATACCGTAAGATCAATGTTATCCGGAAATTTGATCTTGCCTAAGGTCATTCGTCCCAATTTTTGTGGACAATTGTGGCAAATAATAAATTACAATAGGAAAGAAACTATTTGAACTTACACTTTCTTGGTTTCTAACGTTCTTAGGTTAAAGATATGAGTTGAATTGCCAAAGATTCTAAATGGTTTTAAGGATCAGATTCTTATGTCTTATTAAGACTTATCACATTTTAATGAGTCATTGTTCCTAGTTAGTGGCCTTGTGCCACATGTCTTTTGGGCATAATTAGTTATGTTTGTCCGCTTATTAGTTAACTGAGTAATATTCTGTTACCCTGTAATTAATCAATTATTCGCATAATTTAAAAATTACCACAAATTACTTAAAATTCTATTTATTTTTAAAATACTTCATATATACTTTATATATTATACTACCGTGGTTATATGGTACCTTACATGGTAATAGTTTATAATTATTGGGTATTATCGTTCGACCCGTATTTTATTCCAAACTGGCCACTTTCAACGAAACTCGTTTTATTAATTCGTGTACCCCTTTATCCTTCATAACACATACAATCCTTATAATCTCCATATCATCTTTTCCTCGGACTGATGTCAATTACCTTACAACAAATTCAGCGCACAATACTAAAGGGTGCAACATTATCGTAACTTAATACTTCGAGACGTAACATCACCATAATGTAATACTGCTGGGTGCAACACTGTCGTGACTTAATACTACGGGACGTACTATCGACGTAATATTGCGGGGCGTAACACTTTCCTTAGGGTTCCCCCCATGGCATGATTAATACTATTCCGAGCCCGGACCCTTTATGTTGGAAGCTCCATACATAAAAAAAGGTCCAAAACCCTGATGTCGACTCCGACACAATTACTGCCTCCTTGGTTGCCAGAGACAAAAGTCCCGGATTAAAGTCGGCCACAAAGTCAGCCAAGACTTATGACTTAATTACAGTCCTTGATTTGTATTCTATATCAAATTCACTCATTTCAACGACCCATTTGGCCAATTTGCCCGAGAGCTCGGGCTTATGAAGAATTTTCCGCAAAGGGAAAGTAGTCACCACAGTTATCGGGTGACAGTGAAAGTAGGGCCTCAGCTTCAGAGCAGCGACTACGAGAGCTAAGGCCAATTATAGTTTTCCAAATGTGGGTAGCGAGTTTTCGCATCCCGTTAGAATTTTTCTAACCTAATAATTACTCCTTCCGTTTAATATTAAATGAGGTACTTTCGTTTTTAGTCTGTTCCAAAATAAATGACACAATTTTAAATTTGAAAATAATTCAACTTTAAACTCTTTCATTTTATTCATTTACCCTTAATGAGAAGCTTTTATAGGCACACAAATGTCATGGCCCCACAAACTTTTTACCTCTTAAGCTTTTAAGACCACAAGTTTCAAAAGTCTTCTTCTTTTTTCTTAAACTCCGTGACAAGTCAAACTACCTCATTTAATATGAAACAGAGGGAGTAGGAGATTGTGTACCTTCAACCTCTCGGACTAAAACTGTATTTACCGCAACTTCTGAAATCGCGAGGTAGACTAGAAAAATTACCTTCTTTTGGTTTCAAGAGCAATGTAGGGCTTGACAAGTATTTCTTCAAGTCCTTCAAGGCTTGCTGACATTCCGATGTCCATTTGAAGTTATTATTCTTTTGTAGCAGTGCGAAGAATTGATGGCATTTTTTTAACGATTGGGAAATGAACCTGGTCAATGCTGTTAATCTCCATCTGAGCCTCTGGGCTTCTTTTATGTTTGACAATTGATCTGGGATATCTTCTACGACCTTGATTTTTTCGGGGTTTACCTCAGTTCCCTTTTGTAAGACCAGGATTTCCAGGAACTTACCAGAGCTAATCCCGAACGCGAACTTCTCGGGGTTAAGTTTCATGTTATTCCTCCTCTGGATGTCGAATGTTTCTTGTAAGTGCTTAAGGTGGTCATCTGCATTCAAAGACTTAACGAGCATAACGTCTATATATACTTCCATAGTCTTTCCTATTTGTTTCTCGAACATCTTATTCGCGAGCCGCTGATAAGTGGCTCCGGCGTTTTTTAACCCGAAGGGCATCGCATTGTAACGATATATATACCGAAATTCCTTATAAACAAAGTCTTTTTCTAATATTCCTACTAGAGCTACTTATCGGGCGGATCAGACGGTTATTTACTCTTAACGGTTTAGCTTATCAGTTATTGGCTTTTAAATGTATTAATCTTCTAGCCACTCGATAAGATATCAGGCGGATTGATATCGATTTAGTTCTTATTGGGTGGTCATCGGGAAATTTATCAGTCTCGTGCAATCTGTATTGTGGAGGACTATTTTGGTCCTTCATGTTACAACGTGTTAGTTATTACACCAAAATTGACACCTCTAAACACTAGAGAAATTTTCTAGTGCTCATGACGCTGCTTTGAGTTCAGAGCAGACTATAGATATTGCAGCAATGGTTGCAAATTGCAATTGCATATTACGCATATACCATTTAATTTACACATGCTTAAATCACTATTTTCTAGTAACAGAGATAACAAATTGAGTCCAGAATACATCAGTCAAAATGATTAATCCATACATATTACACAGAGATAAAAAATCACTATTAACACTTAACACTTCCTTACATGGCAATTACATTTGTCAAAATGAGTCCAGAATACAACTAGAGATAAAATGGAAATTTAGACATAAAATCTAGAACAATTGGAGACATCCAAAATACAACTGCTGCTGCTAGCGCCTAACAATGCTTCAATTTCTGCAGCTTCAAAGTTGAAACAACAGCTTAAGAGTCTTTGGAATCACTCTGCAATCGTAGAACTATTTATATTATTAATATCATTCAAGATATAACAAACTGCTAACATCCAACAACATATGTTACTATTCACTATACTAACAGTTGATCCCTGTAAAAAAGATGCATACACCAAATTTCAGCATAAAAACAAATCAATAAGAAGTATACATGCTCATTTTGGTCAGTGAAAAGGTTCCTAAATCTTGGTAAATAAGACACTAGGAAAAACTTGCATGCAAGAGATATAGGGGTTTCACTATAACACACCAATATTAAGCATACATGGTTCAGTTTGGGCAGCTAAAAATGTTCTTGAATCTTGGTAAACAATCGAGACGACAAGGGAAAGCATGCATCTAAGAGAGAATGGTTTCACTATCTTTCCTATAAGAACAGTTTCAACTTCCTAACGATAACAATAGCATATTTTGCTATATTCTAATCAATTTGCTGATAAGAAACGCGCTAACACAAGCACAAATTCAATGGTTGAAGCCTTGATTAACAAATTTATTAACACTATATTATAATTCGAATTCTTACCAGATATATTAATACTACACGTCAATTACGGAAGAGTCTTTTCTATCGCTGGCTAAATCTGAAGAAAAAAAATTAAAATAATGAATCGTGCGATAAATATAAAAATATCCACAACACTTATATACAACGAATATAATAATAATATTATTACCTTGTTCAAGCTGCTCGATTTTATCAATATCTTCCTCAACACTAATAGGTTGTTTTAGTTTTTCATTTTAAAGCCAATCTTGAAGATACACTAGAGCTTGCACCAATTTAGGAGTTAATGAACTCCTAAATTAATCAAGAAGACGTCCTCCCGTACTAAACGCACATTCGGATGCCACACTTGAAACCTGTCACGGCACCTAGTCTCTACGACTAGGTAAGCATAACATTTGTAGAATAATGAAATAAAAACATAAATTTAACAACTAACTATAATAGTACCAATATAATAAAAAACCATGTCGCTCGGCATGTACAATAACCAACTTCTCAACACTGCACAGTCTTCCCCAAAATCCAGAACATCGTGAGTCACAAACTATAGAAGGAAATCTAATGTCTCTATACGTCAAAGTCTAACAAAAGAAACAGAAGATAATGGACATAGGGGAGAATAGAGGGGGACTCCGAGGTCTGCGGACGCGACAGATATACCTTGAAGTCTCCAATTGTCGCTGCTCACTGATGATATGGCTGGTAAGAACTGCTTGGATCTGCACACAAAAACATGTGCATAAAATTAGCATGAGTACACCACAACGGTACCTAGTAAGTCCCAAGCCTAACCTCGATTGAGTAGTGACGAGGTCAGGTCAGGGCCCTACTGATATATATATATATATATATATATATATATATATATATATATATATATATATATATATATATATATAAAAAATAAGATGGAACAAAATATCACAGTATAATAAAAAGACTGAAATGTCACAAGAAGGAAATCACAAAAAACAATACAGTACAGTACACATGAATAACAACAGGGGATCTCCCGAGATACTGTCTCGTAGTCCCAAAAGTAAATGAGCAAGGGATCTCCCGAGATACTGTCTCGTAGTCCCAAAAGTAAATGAGCAGGGGATCTCCTAGGATACCGTCCCATAGTCCCAAATTAAATATGCAGGGGGATCTTCCGAAATACCGTTTTGTAGTCCCAAAAGTACATATGCATGTAACAACCCGATCGGTCATTTTGAACATTTGTACTTTGCTCGGTTGTTTGGGGGCATGAGTATCTCCGTATGAAGTATTATGACTTATGTGAATAGTCAGTTTTGGTTTTCAGGTTATTCGGAATTGATTTGAAAGAATGATTCTCAGCTAGACGCTTTAAATTTGAAAGGTTTGACCAAGTTTTGACTTTTTAGAATTTGACCTCGAATTGGATTACTGATGGTTTTGTTAGCTCCATTGGGTGATTTTGTACTTAGGAGCATGTTCGGATTGTGATTTGGAGATCCGTAGTAGAATTTGGCTTGAAATAACGAAAGTTGGAATTTTGGAAAGTTTGACCGGGAGTGGACTTTTTGATATCAGGGTCGGATTCTGATTTCGAAAGTTGGAGCAAGTCCATAATGTCAAATTTTACTTGTGTACAAAATTTAAATTCAATCCGACGTGATTTGATAAGTTTCGGTATCGGTTGTGGAAGTTTGAAATTTCAAGTTTATTGATTTTGAATTGAGGTGTGATTTATTGTTTCGATGTTGTTATGTGTGTTTTGAGGCCTCGAGTAGGTCCATGTTATGATATGAGACTTGTTGGTATGTTTGAATAGGGTCCCGAGGGCTCGGGTGAGTTTCAGATATGTTTGGGTTGTGTTGTGCTCGTTTTTTATGTTTCGACGTTGTTTTTCAAGCATAAATGGTACTATATTAAGCAAATGATCTCCGATTTGAGAAAATGCATTAGATCGGGCATGAAACAACTCCACTGCTGCTGGCTGGGCCCTAGTGGCGGTGCACTGGCTGAAGACTGTACAACAGACTGGGAAGGCCCTGATGATCCTCCCTTGAAAGCTGACCTTCCCCCACCTAGTGACTCCCCCATGTTGCCCGTAGACCGGGCCTTGCTATTACCCTCTCTCTCTATTCTGTTCTTCAACTTAAGATTTTCTGTGGCCTGAGCAAATGCTACCATCTTCCAGTAGTTCATGTCAGAATTCAGTGCTGTTGTAGAGGCCTCATTAGTAGTTAAATGATTGAGACCCGGAACAAACCGACGCACCCTAGCCTCCATGGTGGGCAACATATGAATGGCATACTTGGAAAAGCGAGCAAACTCCATGTGGTACTCCCACACACTTCTGTTACTTTGCCTCAGATTTTCAAACTCTGCTGCCCAGGCTGCCTTTGTCTCAGCGGGCAGGAAATGATCAATGAAAGCATCAGCAAACTCGCTCCACCTTGCCGGAAGGCGCACCTCCTCTCGGGAATCCTCCCACAACTCAAACCATGAATAGACTACCCCTTTCAAACGGTAGGCAGCCAACTCTACTCCTTCTGTCTCAGTTGCACGCATCACTCTGAGGGTCTTGTGCATCTCATCATTAAAATCCTGAAGGTCTTCTTCTGGATTGGCACCCGTAAACACTGGAGGGTCTAACTGAAGAAATTGGTTCACCATGGAACTAGTAGAATCCCCTTGCTGGCTGGATGAACTAGGCGCAACGTTTGACCTCTGGGCCTGAGAGGCCACTAGCTGGGTCAACATATGAATAGCTCCCCTAAGATCCCCATCAGAAATACAATAACCGGAAGCTGGGGCTGGAGGCGAGATAGAAGTATCAACGGGAGGGATAGTGATATCCTCCACAGGTGTAGGAACTGGGGTGGTCTATTCTGGATAGAAGGATCCAGCAGAGTAATAGCAGGGCGACTACCCTCACCCGCAACATCAAGCAACGAATCATCAGCCACCCCTAGGGTGGCATTGGCTTCTTGGCCAATTCTCGCTTTTTTCTTAGGTGTCATTTACTGAAAATTAGAACAATGCACTTATTAGGAAGGAAAGAGTTTCACCGCACGATCTAGAATATCAAAGAAGGGTGCTATTCCTAAATGCCCAAATATCCTCCAACTTATAGATGTGGTCGACTATACATCGATAAGAAGGACTCTACCAGACACGGCTCCGAGTCATCCTAGGACACTTTAAAACATTAGGCTCCGATACCAAGTTTGTCACGCCCCAACCTCAGGAGGCGCGACCGGCGCTCAATCGAGTGACCCCAACTGATCAAGCCTTACCAAACACTACCTACCCAACTCAATACGAATAAGGGGACCATGCTCTTATTTATTCAACAAAGGAAGATAGTATATTCAACATTTTTAGTTTATTTTAGATCACAACATTAAACTGTAGAGAAGTTAATTTCAAAGATTCCAATAGAGTTACCATTTATAGATAGCACGAGTTTAGAATTACATCATAGCTAATAGACTCCCCAATACCCGTACATAACCCACACCTGTATCTACGGATCCTCTAAGGATACAAAAGATAAGTATAACAATGCCGGTAACAAGTTCCCGGCTATACCTCAAAAGAGGAAGCTTACAATAACAAAATATACAAAATATAACCTTGAAAGAGAAAGGGGCTCACCAAGACCTTGAGGAGAAGGATGCTCCGCTACACGCGATCGGCACTATCCGCTATGGAGCCACCTACATTCATTAAAAATGTAGCCCTCCCGGCAAAAGGGACGTTAGTACCATGGAATAGTACTAGTATATATAACTAAATACCATTTTACTAGAAAGAACTACCAAGCAATGACAACTGAATCACATAAGTAAGTCAATTATGCAAATCATATAATCTTTCTTATAATTTCTATAACTTAGTTTGGGGCATTACTTTCATACATTCATCACTGTTCTCAATACCACCGCTATCTTGAGTGAAGTCCGATCAAGACCCGACTGGCTAGGTTGCCTCATTGAGGCATATATCTCAATCCCTATTTCATTTCCCTTATCTGGAATTCATTATCAGCACATTACCACCATGTGTGCGGTATGGTGTCCAATCACGGCCCGATCGGCTAGGCTGCCTTACCTCGGCGTGGTTTCTTTCTCAGGATCATTATATATAATGAATCCAAATCAATTCATGGGCACTTTTGGCCACACTTATCATATCATTTTCCATTTTTAATATTCATCTTGCAAGTTGTGATCACAAGCACATACGAAAGTAATTCAAATTGCAAGCACATGTAAGTGTTCACATAGTTAGCATAAAAATTTTCAGTTTTGATCTTTGGCTTATAGCCTAAGCATTTCAACACACAATTGTATTCTTCATACTTCTCTAACTATCAAGAATGGTACATTACTCACATTGAGGCACATTCTTCAAGTATATGAGTATATAATTGCAAATCAATTAATGCGCTATAACAATCAACACATTAACTAACTCAAATCTTACCACACTTTTGTAAATTCCAACGGAGCTCAATTTCTAATAAAAGGGATTTTTAGCCATACATACCTCAATATAGCTTTCCTTACTCTTTATAAATTCCGGAATTCTTATCACTTCGATCTATGATGCAAGAACTACAAATTAAATCGAAAATTAGAGACGAGGTTGAGATCCTAGCTTGGCTAAAGCATAATATCGAACACTTGAGGTGCATTATGTCTTAGGCCTTTTTGAGAGGAATTTCAATCATTCTATACCCCCAATTGCCAGCTTTTTAGTTTACTACCTTCCAATATTCTATGGTGTGATATGCATGCAAGAGATTCATTTTTTTATACCCATGAATTACTTCCCTAATGACCTCATATAGCTAAGTATACAAATATGAGCTGAGGAGATGGAGTATTACCTCTTGGGATGAAGATTTTGGGGCCTTTACTTGATTAGCTTCAAGGATTTAGCAAGATTATATGGAGTAATCTGATGGGGAGAACTTTCTCTCACTTAGACCCCTCCCTCTCACTCTAGAAAAGTCCAGAAAAATGCTCAAAATGAGCTATAATACCGAATATAACGATAGGGACGTCGGGTTAAAAATTAGAAAATTGAAGCCCCGAGTTGGATCTGCGATCCCAAAGTCAACATGCGGCCCGCAGAATAGACCGCAAAATGCTCCCAAAAGAACTGGACATACTGACTGATTTTGGGGCAGATTTGCGGTCCGCATTCATGTTATGCGGCCGGCAAACTGCACCGCAGAACTGACCCTCACAAAATCCCAAGGAAAAGATGTGACGATTATGTGTTCCGCATATCGATTATGCGATCGCATATTTGACCGCATACTTGACCTCAAATTAGCTAACCCTGGAAAACTTTGGTTCTGGATTTTTAAATGCATATATCAGCTCTAAGGGTCCGAATCGCGGCGAGGAAGAATTCTTTATGAGTTTCTAACACTTGACCCTAACTTGGCAATACGAGATTCGGGTTTTGAGTAGAAAGTTCACGGGGCCTTACAGTTCCCTACTCATTTTTGGTTATATTTTTTGAATCCATCTTCATTTTTGGCATTTGATTGATGATTTCAAAGTGAAATTTGGGTGTTTTTCCTAAAGTTTCATAAAGTAAATTTTTAAGTTTTGAACACTCGATTCAGAGTCGGAATTGGATAAAAATAGTATGGTTGGACTCATAATTGAATGAGTTATCAAATTTTGTGCATTTTATCGGGTTCTGAGATGAAGGGTTGGGTTGGGCTTTTCTGATAATTTTGGAGTTTTGATTAAAGATTCGACATTTTTTGATTGTGATTGGTTCCTTTAGTATTTTTGATGTACTTGAGCTGTTTTTGGTTAGTTTTGAGCCGTTCGGAGGTCGAAACGTGCGGAATTGCATTTTGGAGCATCTCTTGGCTAGCTCGGTATTGAAATTGGCTTGTTTGAGGTAAGTAACAATTGTAAATCTAGTCCTGAGGGTATGGAACACGGTTTTCGTATTGTTTTACTATTTTGAGGTAACACACATGCTAGGTGATGGGCGTGTGGGCATGTACCTAATTGAATTGTGACTTGGTTCGTCCCATAGCAACTATAAAGTTGCGTATTTGGTTGAAATTATATGATACTTATGTGTTTTCGAAAGAGTTTCTATAAATTGGGCTGAATGCCATGTTTGAGCCTTGTGCCAGAGCTGTTTGGACCCTTAGAGGCCTTTTTCTTACTATCCTCTTATTGTTTTCGATTGAAAATCTATACTCAGTCATGTTATACTTATTGATTTCATAACTCAGTCTTTATTACTCTGTTTTGATGCATATAAATGTTATTTTGGGCTGAGTACCTTGTTTACTGAGAGCCCAAGTGGCTTGAGAGGTTTATGATTGAGTGAGGCCGAGGGCCTAATTTGTGAGGATATTTATGGGATCAGGTTGCACGGCGCATTATGTTGTTACTAATTCATTATTTAGTTAGGCCGAGGGCCTGATTGATTTATTCCACAAGGTGTCTTGTTATGGCGCTTGTGCTGAAGGAGCCACTACGGAGTATGCACACCCCTAGTAAGCGCAGGTACATACTGAGTGATGGTGAGGTATGCCCGAGAGGATGTATATGAGTGATGGTGAGGTATGCTCGAGAGGCTGTATACGAGTGACTGTGAGGTTTGCCCGAGGGGCTGTATATGAGTGATTTTTGGCTCGAGGGGCTGTTTATGATTCCATCATTTTGCTCACTACTGCATTGAGCCTCTGTTTGAGAACTGTTGAAAAATATGTTCAAATTATATTACTAGAACTGAGTTTAAATGAAATAATTTGATTCAAACTCTGCTTTTAAAGCCTGTTGTATTTTACTGAGATTTTATGATATGAACTTTACATGCTCTATTGCTCGTCACTATCGCTCAACCTTTATTTACTTAGTTTACTTACTGAGTTGGTGTAATCACGTTACTCCCTACACCTTGTGTGTAGATCCAGGAATTTCTAGATACGGTAGCGAGTGTTGATTGTTCAGTTGCAGATCCATCAGAGTTAGCAAGGTAGCTGCCTGACGATCGAATAATTGCTTTCCTCTTTCTTTATCTTCCCTTAGTTGTATTCAGTTATTTCCAGACTATGTTAGTCTTGATATTGTCAGACGGTTGTAGTAGATGCTTATGACTAGTGATACCCTGATGTCGTGCTTTATTTTTCGCACTTTTATTTTGATTTGAACTCCTTTATGAAGGTTTTCTATTAAATAGTTTTGGAACTATCTTTGAAATGAAAATATCGATTTGTTTTGGTAATGTGTCAGCTTGCATAGTACCACGATATGCGCCATCAAGACATGGTTATTTTTGGGTTGTGACAAGTTGGTATCAGAGCCTAGGTTACATAGGTCTCACGAGTCATGAGCAGGTTTAGTAGAGTCTTGCGGATTGGTACATAGTACTTATCTTCGAGAGGCTACAGAACTTTTAGAAAATTCCACATTCTTGACTCCTTATTATTGAGAGTAAAAGCACGAAGGATGATGCCGTGCCATATTATTTGAGAGTAAAAGTATGAAGGGTGATGTCTTGCCATTTCATTTATATTGTTATGCTTGTATGTTATTGTGAGGTCATGGCACGAAGGGTGTTTTCGTGCAGGTGAGGATGAGGGACATGCATTATGATGTGATATTTGTTTTCCATGTATACGTTTGTGCCCTTACCTTGAGCTATTATTGTTGTGCTTACATATTTTGTGTGACTTGTTATTATTGTCCTGTACTTGACCTTTATCTCAATTGTTGTTGCACTAACCATGTATTTTACTTGCTTAACTTGCGAATACCGTGCCTAGTTCTTGCTTTTATAATTATACTCATGTTGTATCTATTCTGTTGCACTTTAGTTTAAGCCTTCCCCCATTCTAGCCATTCATGCCCTTACTTGTTAACTTGCAAAGATCATGTGTTTCCGTCTTAATTGTTATATTTGTACTTAGGCCTCCAATATTCTAGTTATTGAAGTTGATATTCCTTGTTTTTCATTTGTTGTTATTACTCACGTATTTTCCGCTTAGTCCTTTACTGTGACCCACATGTGCATCCTTGCCCACCGTCATTAATTGTGTATTTCCTACTTAGTAATTCCTATTATTGTGTTCCTGTGATATGGTTGGCTATGTTATACAATCATTTGGAAAGACGAGTTGAACGCACGAAGGGTGTTTCCGCGCTAATTTAATTGTTACATAAATTTATTTATACATAGTGAGGATGAGATAAAATCACGAAAGGTGTTACCGTGCCATGTGATTTGACATTTGACATTTTGGACATATATATCATATCAGAAAGGATCGTAAATATTCTACTGTGGTTCTTTTAGTAATTATTGATTGTCTTGCCGAGATGTATTTAATATTTTTATCCGTTATACTTTGAAATGCCCTACTGTTAATATATTTTACAGGTTATAGCAATAAGCATCTTTTTAACTAAAAGTCTCGTCACTACTTCGATGAGGTTAGATAAAATATTTACCAGTACATGGGGTCGGTTGTACTGATACTGCACTTCTGCACGTTTCGTGCAAATTTTGGAGCGGAACTACTGGTGACATCGAGTGTTGATTCAGAAGATATTCATGTGTTTGGTTATAGCTACCATTTGTCCTTGGTATTCTAAATTATTGCTAATCTGTTTAAGTAATCTTCAAACAGAACGTGTATTTATTTGTATAAGTTTTGAAATTCCAAATCTTAGAAGCTCAGATTATATCGCGACAACTTCAAAATGGGATAAAAAGAATATTAGGTCAATAAGCACCGAAATTATTCTAGAAGCCATAAATGTCAAAGACTGTACGAATATCAAAGTAAACGATTTTATAACACATACCATTATTATTAATTATTATATTCAACGTTTTACACTCACAGAAACTCCGATTAGAAGAAAAGACTCTACGAATATTTCCAACTGGATACTGTTCAAAACTCCGATTAGAAGAAAAGCAGGTGAAAGAGGAAATAGTCAACTTCCCACCCAAAACACATAAAATAAAACAGATGCAAAAAGCAAAAAGATAGAAAGAGTCAATATGGCCCATTTACCCTAGTTGCAAACTGCAAGCTAGCTAGTATATAAACTGGTGTAGCAGATGAAGTTTTATACCATCTCATTTTCCCTAAAAAAAAATGGCTTCCTCAAAAATAATCTCTTCTCTATTTTTCCTTTTATATATTGCAATTCTTGTACAAACAGTGATTTCCACTGATCCACTCTTCCATTTTTGTTCAAAATCTGGAAACTTCACAGCCAATAGTTACTATGCAAAAAACTTGAAAAATCTCTTAGGTGATCTTTACTTAAAAACACCACCAACAGGGTTCTCAACTAGCTCAGTCGGTCAAACTCCCGATCAAACTTATGGACTTTCTTTATGCCGTGGCGATGTTTCAAGCACAAATTGCAAGTCCTGTGTAGTAGATGCTAGTGAAGAACTTGGTAAACTTTGTCCTTACGATAAAGAAGCCATAATATGGTACGATAATTGCCTTCTTAAATATTCGTACAATGATTTTCTAGGAAAAATTGATAATAGGTACAAGTTTTACATGTGGAATGTTCGTGTTGTGAATAAGCCAGAATCTTTTAATGCAAAGACTAAAGAATTATTAGGAAGTTTAGTTGAAAAAGCATATAAAAAGCAGAATTTATATGCAAATGGAGAAATGGAGCTAATTGGAGATGAGTATGAGAAGTTGTATGGATTGGTTCAATGCACAAGGGATCTTTCTAGTGAAGACTGTAAACAATGTCTTGAGGGTATTATTACTGAAATTCCAAGTTGTTGTGATGGAAAAGAAGGTGGAAGAGTTGTTGGTGGAAGCTGTAACTTTAGATATGAAATTTACCCTTTTGTTAATACTCAGTAGAAGATGTCACTATATATAAATTAAGATATGGTCACAAATTGTTTGTGTAATATGCTACCTATTAAGGATTCAGTTAATAAAATATGGTACTTTCCCCCGTTTTATTTTATTTATTATAATTTAATTTGATACAAAATTTAATAATAATAAATAAATTTTATTTTAAATATGTCATAACATTTGTCAGTATAAAACTTTTGAAACTGGTACAATTTATAATATCTATATGATTATAAAAGATTTTTATTAAGAAAATATTAAAATGAATCATTCTATTTTAAACGGTTTAATAAGAAAATAGTAGAAAACAAAGTGTATCATGTTATCACGATATTCCTTATCGATTGTGGTAGTTTATTTACTTGATAATAGAAACCCAATTAAGTTCACAGATCTATAATAGAATACAACAACAATAACAACAAGCTCAGTATTTTTTACAAGTAGGTCTAGGAAGGGTGAAATGTACGCAATCTTACCCCTACCCTAGAAGGACAGACAAGTTATTTTCGATAGACCCTCGGCTGGAGAACGAATGACAAAAGTAATGGCAACAAGAAGGAATAACAACAACATAAAATTACTGAAGCCAAGAAAATAATTACTCTAGGTAATAATAGCAATATATGAATAAAAGGATATCATACTAACAGTAATGCTAGCGAACTAGGAAAGACAAAGAGATATGCTCGGCTACCTACTAGCCTTCTACCCTAATCCTCGACCTCCATACCCTCCTATCTAGGGTCATGGCCTTGGTCAACTCCAGTTGCCCCATGTCCCGCCTAATAACCTCGCTCCAAGACTTCTTAGGCCTACCTCTACCATACCCTTCTTGATACCTACTGAGGCTAACCTCTCGCACTTTCTGACGGGGGCTTCTATACTTCTCTTAACATGCCCGAACCATCTCATCCTTGCTTCCCACATTTTTTTCTCCACAGAAGCCACTCCTACCTTATTCTGAATATCTTCATTCCTAATCTTATCCAACCTGGTATGCCCATACACCCACCTTAACATCCTTATCTCAGCTACTTTTATTTTCTACACATGAGTGTTCTTGACCGGCCAACACTCTGCGCCATACAACATAGTCGGTCTAACTACAACCTTATAAAACTTATCTTTAAGTCTCAGCGGCACATTTTTATCACACAAGACATCGGAAACGAGCATCTGCTTCATCCATCGAGTCTGATACAGTGCGTGACATCCACATCAATCTCCCCTTTACCTTGTATTATAGATCCAAGGTACTTGAAACTATCTCTCTTGGGAAAAATTTGTGTATCAAGCTTCA
>MU674149.1:50635-65498 GCA_026770625.1 Nicotiana glauca | reverse complement strand
GCAGCAGAAGATATCTCTATTACTTCATTTTCAGATTATTACAATTCAAATTCAAATTCAGAACAATTATATACTCAACTATAAGAAACTTTCCTTTATTTAATTCAAATTTATATACAGAATTAGATCTAATGAAACGAAATTTCAGAATCAAAACAAACCTATTATTCTATCATGAGTACTATTCTACTAAGTATTTGAAGTTATTTCTAACATTAATTATTTTTGAACTACACTAATTGCTATCATAGTTGAACTATTTCTGAATTAAGATATTATTTCAGAAGTAATATCAAATTGACACATACAAATTCACATTTTTAGTTTTCAAATAGAACAGTTATAGACTTACAATTTTGCAACTGATCATGCATTTAAATTGACCTACTATTTCAAAATAAGTGATGTAGATGTACATAATTTCGAAATTATAATATGAAATCTGAGTTCATGCTATTACTTCTAACTTTTGCTCTACTAGTTTGTCTAAATCCTATCAATTATTGAAACTGCGTATTCTAGTATACTAATACACAATCAATCAGAAATGAGGTTCGAAAAGCACAATCTAGTCCAAATTTAATTACATTTAAACTATTCCTAATTGAATACAAGTCTTATAACTAATTTTCTACAAAACATCAGATTAACTTCGTAAAATAAACTAAAATTCTTAAAGGAACATTTTCACTTCATTTTCTTCATCTCGTAACTACATCAACGAGGAATAAGGAGTATACCTGGAAACGAAAAGGAATCAAAGAGATCTAGGAAAAGCAGGGATGAGCAATCAACAACAACACATCAATCGATCAGTACAGCTCCAACAAACCAGACTCAAACCACAGTGATGATAAACCAGTAGAAAAACCAACAGATACTAAAGCATACCACAAATCAACACTTCGAATCAGTACAGTCCCAATCTCATAGTACTTTGATCACCAAACCAAATAGAAGAGAAGCACAGACTCAAAATTGCCTTAGAATCAATGAAACAGTGATGCTTTTTATGATTTTTAAGTTTTGATGTGAGGAAATGCACGAATTGAGATTGCAAACAGCAGGAAAATGTTTGAGTGAATTTCAGATTTGCCAAACTTCTAAACTTATTAAAGGCAGGCACATAAGGCCTATTTATAGAGTATAAGGGAGGGAGATTTGAATTTCAGATTTTTATTGTTAGTCCCTCCCTTTATTTCAATTTAAACCTTATTCTTTTTTGTTAACTGATCAGTTCTACCCCTTTATTTGTACAAAATTTCCCTTTTTCCCCATCTAGAATGTTCTATTTTATTGATTTTACCCTTCTACCCCCACCTCTAAATGATTTTCACTGCATTACCCTTTTGTTATGCCTGAAATGCCCTTAATCCCTTAAGTATTTTACAATTAGACCATTTAATATTCCCAACTCTTCCCCTACCCCGTTAGTATTTTTACATTTAAACCAAATGGTATTCCCTGAACTAACCCCAATTCCAAATCCTAATTACCCTTGACCCGTACTACCCTTTAACCCCAATACTACTAAACTAATGAATAATCAGCTATAACCAACCCTAATTATCAACCCTAATTAAGTCATAATCATAGGGTCAAAATTAATCAGAATCAATTAACAACAAATCAGAACTTTATCAAACCAATTCGAACCAAAAACAAGTTCAATTATTACCGGTTAACCAACATTCATCAAATTTAAACTAAAATTAAACCCTAGTAATATCAGAATCTAAAATCTTATTTAAAGCAGAGATTAACTAATCAACAAACAGAAAAAATCTTAGAATCTTTTTAAGCCCTATCTTTGACATGTCACAGAAATCGACTTACAAAATGGTATTGAAAATCTATAAAAACTATCATTAATCAAAAGTAACCAACAAAATCCCTAATTAATATCAAGATACAGAACAGTCTTAAAAAACTATTTACTGTTTTTTAATATCAATTAGATGAATCAAGACATTCTAAAAGAAAAAATCAAGAAACAGAGACAAAGAACAGACATGCATATACAACTAGAAGAATCAGAAAAGAAAGAAAAAAAAATGAACACTCAGAAAAAAAAATACAAATCAAAGGAAACGAAAACTTAGCTTTATGATTTTTCTTTGGGGCTTTTTACTTTTCTTTTCTTTATATTCTCCTCAAAAGTTCGTCTTCTCATACTCAGGAACACTTTTTCTTGAAATTTGAGCGTTAATAGACTCTTTTGATTTTCCAGGGGTGTTTGGTTTCAAAGGTTCCAAGATTGTCAGAATCGGGTTGAAAAAGGTTAAAGGAAGGTTTGGTAGGATTTTGGTGATGTTTGGGTGAAAGGTCGTTCACCGGAGTAGGGTTCCGGCGACACTTAAACTAATATTCGAGGAGTTCAGGCCTTATTCGAGGGAAACTAATTATGGGGGGTGGGAGAGGAGGCTCAGGGCTTTCCCTGGTGTTAATGGCGAAGCCATCAGAGATGGTGTCGTCTCCCGCCGGTGAGAGTTCCGGCGAGATTGAGAGAAGGGGGGGAGGCTAGGGTTTGTGTTTAGACGGGAAAGAAGACGAAATGAATGAGGATATAAGGTTTTGTATATTTAAAACCCTCAGACGATTAGGGACCGTTAGATTAGAATTAATTAACGGTTGAGATGCATTGACACCTATACGACGTCGTTTGATTAAGTGACGGTTCGATCTTGGCCCTTGGATTATTTAAATGAACGGCCAGGATTAACGACTCAAACGTCGTCGTTTAGTTTTAATGAAAGGCTCCGTCTTTGGCCGTTAGATCAATTTGTATCAACGGTCCAGATTGTTTCGTTGAAAACGGGGTCGTTTGGAATTAAAGCCAGGCAGACCGGGTATTCCTCTTTTGGGCTTGGGTTAATTGGGCCGGTACATATTTGTTTTTGGGCTACTAATTTTAATACAATTATTGTATTAGCCCAAATTTTGTACTTCCTTTTGTATTTTGTATTTTATTTCTTTTGTATTTTTGTATTTATTTCCTTTTGTATTTCTTTTGTATTTTCTGATTTTGCTAATTTTAAAACTAATTAATTTCTATTTTTATGGTAATTTTCAATTAAAAACATAAAATGCTATTTTGATTTTTCTTTAATTTGTTCTCAAAATGTATTAATACCAAAATTAAATCCTAATGCACATGCATATTTTTTGTATATTTTTTGTGAATTATTATGCAACTAATTAACACAAAAATGCCACAAATATCAAAATTTAAAAAAAATTATTTTGTTTGAATTTTTTAGGAATAATTTGGTTAGGGCAAAAATCACGTGCTCACAGGGATTGGAGCCCTCTGTTGGCAAAAGGCGACTAGGGAATGGAGGCCCTATGTCTAGAAATCTCATCCAGGGATTGGAACCCAATGTTGGCAAAAGGCGACTAGCGAATGGAGGCCCTATGTCTAAAAATCTTAACTAGGGATTGGAGCCCTGTGTTGGCAAAAGGTGACTAGGGAATGGAGGCCCTATGTCTAAAATTCTCAACTAGGGATTGGAACCCTATGTTGACAAAAGGTGACTAGGGAATGGAGGCCCTATGTCTAAAAATCTCAACTAGGGATTGGAGCCCTATGTTGGCAAAATGCGACTAGGGGATGGAGGCCATATGTCTAAAATCTCAACTAGGGATTGGAACCCTATGTTGGCAAAACGCGATTAGGGAATGGAGGCCCTATGTCTAAAATCTCAACTAGGGGTTGGAGACCCTATGTTGGCAAACACATCTAGGGGTTGGTGTCATATTACTGAAAAAGGAAATGTAACCAAGGGTTGACGCCTTGTATTACTGGGAAAATAGGGTCTACCCAGAAATAGAAGCTGGATCCCCCTAGGCGAAAAGATTCTACCCGAGTTAAGCTACGTAAAAACAACCTGAGCAAAGAGTACTTCTACACGGAACTATTAGCTGGATCCCCTAGGCGGAAATATTCTACCCGAGTTAAGCTACGTAAAAACAACCTGAGCAAAGAGTACTTCTACCCGGAGCTATTAGCTGGACCCCCTAGGTGAAAAGATTCTACCCGAGTTAAGCTACATAAAAACAACCTGAGCGAAGAGTACTTCTACTCGGAGCTATTAGCTGGATCCCCCTAGGCGAAAAGGTTCTACCCGAGTTAAGCTACGTAAAAACAACTTGAGCGAAGAGTACTTCTTCCCGGAGTTATTAGCTGGATCCCCCTAGGAGAAAATATTCTACCCGAGTTAAGCTACATAAAAATAACATGAGCAAAGAGTACTTCTACCAGGAGCTATGAGTTGGACCCCCTAGGCGAAGAGGTTCTACCCGGGTTAAGCTACAAAAACTAAGCCTGAGCAAAAAGTACTTCTACCAGAAATAGGAGTTGGATCCTCCTAGGCGAAGAGGTTCTACCTAGGTTAAGCTACAAAAACTAAGCTTGAGCGAATAATACTTCTACCCGGAAATAGGAGCTGGATTCCCCTAGGGGGAAAAGGTTCTACCTGGGTTAAGCTATGTAAAATAAGTCTGGGCGAAGAGTACTTCTACCAGAAAATAGGAGGTGGACCCCCCTAGGCAAAAAGGTTCTGCCTGGGTTAAGCTATGAAAAATAATCCTGGGCGAAGAGTATTTCTACCCGGAAATATGAGCTTGATCCCCCTAGGCAAAAAGATTCTACCTGGGTTGAGCTACGAAAACTAAGTATGGGCAAAGATTACTTCTACCCGGATATATAAGCTGGATCCCCCTAGGCGTAAAAGGTTCTACCTGGGTTAAGCTATGAAAACTAAGCCTGGGTGAAGAGTTCTTCTACCCGGAACTATAAGCTGGATCCCCATAGGCAAAAACGTTCTACCTAGGTTAAGCTATGAAAACTAAGCATGGGCGAAGAGTACTTCGACCCGGAAATATAAGCTGGATCCCCCTAGGTGAAGAGGTTCTATGTGGGTTAAGCTACGAAAACTAAGCTTGGGCAAAGAGTACTTCTACCCGAAAATATAATCTGGATCCCCCTAGGTGAAAAAGTTCTACATGGGTTAAGCTATGAAAAGAAGGCCCAGGCAAAGAGCAATTCTACCTGGAAATATGAGCTAAATCCCCCTAGGCGAAAAGGTTCTACCTGAGTTAAGCTACAAAAACTAAACCTGGGCGAGGAATACTTCTACTCAAAAATATGAGCTGGATCCCCCTAGGCGAAAAGGTTCTACCTAGGTTAAGCTTTGAAAATGCAAGGTATACACTGCAATGATTTATGCTAGAAATAAAGGAAAGTGAAGATTTTAAGGAAACTTACCTTTGATGACATTCGTCCTTTTGGAATTTCCATTCTGTACTAGTTTGTTCTCGCTTCAAACAAAGAAACATTGTGAGTTTTCAAAGTGGTAGCCATTTTGTGGCCTTGATGCCCTTACCGAGGCTGGGTGCCCTTTTCAATCTATCTTTTTGCTTCAAACAAGAGCCCTATAAATTAGTCTTGCTATCCCTTCTTTGCCTTAGTTTTGGAACATAGTTAGATCGAAAGGGATTCAAGAAAAACAAACAATGAAATAGACAATGAATTTAGGGAAGAGTTATCCTTTTCGGGGAACTTAAATGACTTATTTGGAGTACGTGCAGACTTCAACGAACATGACATTCCTTTGGACTGGATGCCTGGTCTATGTAAAATGTCCGACTCTCAGAAATTTATCCCAACTTTTGCCTCAAAATCGAGAAACCTTGTCGAGGACAGTATCGATGCCAATGGCTGTGAGGGTCCTCTTTTCGATCAGTGGTGCCCTTTGCAGGTTTTCACCAGCTGACCTCTCTCATTTCTCTTCTCACCATCGTCTTATAGTGCTCTTTGCAAGTTTTCACTAACAAGACTCTCTCATTTTAGTTTCTTTACTCAACATTGCCTTACGATGCCCATGAAGGTTTTTACCAATAAGACTCTCATTTTATTTCTCTCATATTGGTTGCACCAGATCCAAGTAACTGTATCCTCCAATTTTGAATATTCTTGCTGATTGTTCGAAAGGACTCAAAAAGGATTTGGGTAAAAAGAATGTGGATTGAATTACAACTTTAGAACCTTTCGGGCGAAACCATCGCCGAACCATTATAATATTAGCCCCAGTTTCACTTTTGGGGGACTTATGATTTTTGTCTTGGTATGACTGAATCCCAGAGAGAGGCTACCTACGTATCCTTCCGAAATCAAGTCGAACGTAGTTCAGGAAACTTTTATTTTTGGTTTTCTTTTTCTTCTGTTTTGTTTTCTTTTCTCTTTCTTTTTCTTTCCTTTTTCCACTCACTTTTTTTCATCTTTTCGCTTCTTCTTCTTTTTTCATTTTCTTTGTCTTTCTTCCTTTTTTTTTAATATTTCTTTTTTTTTCTTTTTTTATTTTATTTTTCAATAACACTTTCAGGTTCCAAAGAGGGTAATCAAAGAATGAGAACCGGCCCAAAGGGTTTGCAAAGAATTGATAGTGTTTGGGTAGAGAGAATGAAAGCCTTCGTCATCCAACCGGAGAATATTAGAACTATATGGAGGATCAAACAAAGTACCTTTTGACTGCATTTGCATTGACAGTTATTTCAGAGACATTTCCTTCGATATGTCCCAAGTACAATGCCTCTTTTGGCAGTACTCTTGTTGCAATGTATGGACTTTTCTAATCTCGGAACCAATTTTTATTTAGTTGTTCCAACTCTTTGTTTTATTTCCTTAAATTTATATTCATTGCGATCTAATCCTTGATTCATTATTTCGAGGTCTGACAGCTTTCAGGATTTGGGCATGAAGTCCGCAAGCATGTCATGTTATTGAAATCTGCATTTAACAGAACTAAAAAGAGAATAAGAAAGAACAATGACAAGATTAAGAAAAGAGACATTCCTCGACAATGAAAAATTAATTTCATTCGATTTTTTATTTTTTGATTTTTTTGAAATTTTTGAATTTTATTTTTTTGATTTTTTAAAGATAGAAGGGTTTATATCGGAAAGTAAGACAATAAAGAAAAATATCCGGATCACACCCTGAGATAATTCGGACGCAGAAATGATAGCAAGACTGGCTACTAAGACTCCCGTCTGATGAGGAACTTTTATGTTGGCAACCTTTTTTTGCATTTCTTCTGTCTCGGTAATGGCTGCAATGGCCTTCCGTGCCAGATCAAATTCCCAATCTTCACAAATCATTCCGACTATTGGCCCGATATTGTGGGTAGGCAACAGATTGTTCATCATTCTAAAAAATAATTCTTTCATCTTCAATCAAATCTTCAACCGCCCTTTTGAGGGTCCAACAGTCCTTCGTACTGTATCCCACTGATCCAGAGTTGTATTCACATATAGCATCAGCTCGATGCGAGGGGGACTTGGGGTTTGGCCTGTTCGGGGCCACTGGCTGCAATAGATCTAGCCTGATTAGCTTTTGGAACAAGCTTGAATACGATTCACCAATAGGGGTGAACTGATTCTTTCTGAAAGGCTCTCTTGAGCAAGGATTGTAGTGGGGATCATTCAGTTGAGAATTATATGGAGCTTGGTAAGGATGGGCATTTTTGGGAGGTGGAGCTCGGTTTTGTGTATGATATTGTGGATGCGTATAAGATTGTGCGCTCATCCCCACATAGGGAGGCGGTGCCACGGCATAAGCAACATCTTGAAGGCGATAATGTGGTGGGACGATAGGAGGCACATATGATTGGCTGAAGGACTTGCAGGCCCCTCTCATGAGTGAAACCAGCATGACTCCCTCTTCTCTCCTGTTTCTGTCACTCCTTTTTTTTTCCTTTTATTTTTCCAGACAATTTTTTTTTACCCATTTTTTTCCTTTCTTGTCGCTTTTTTTTCACTTTTTCTTTCTTTTTCACTCAGTTTATTTATGGCTTTGATCGAATTCGATGAGAATTGCTTATGTATCATGACACCGTATGAATCAGATCTTGCGTAGTTCGGGAAGATCAGGAATAAAGTAGATAAAACTAACTCTTTTTTTTTGGCTTTTGGACTTTTTTTTCGAAAGAAAGACATATAAAGAAGAAAAAAATATTTATTTTTTATTTCAACTTTTTTTTTTTGAAATAAAAAACTACTAAAGAAGAAAAGATTTTTTTTTATTTTTGGACTTTTATTTTGAATTTATGAAAGAAAGACTTCTAAAGAAAAAAAATATTTTTGAATTTTGAATTTTCTTTTTAATTTTGAAAGAAGAATGAAAATATTTTTGGATTTTGAGAAGAAATTAAGAGAGAATATGTTTTTTTAAAATTGGGGTCTAAAAGAAAGACTTTCTAAAGAAGGAAGTAAAAGAAAATATTTTTTAGTTTTTTTTTTAAATTGGGGTCTCCAAGAAAGACTTTTCTAAATAGGAAGTAAAGAAAAATATTTTTGGATTTTTTTGAAATTTATGGGCCTTAAAGAAAGACTTTTCTGAAGGTGGAAGCAAAAGAAGATATTTTTGGATTTTTTTTAAATGGGGGCTTGAACCGATGACGTTTGCCTACGTATCTCACATTTGGTGAGAATCAAACCCGCGTAGTTCTGTCAGTTTTGACAGAACAAGGAAAATCTAACACTTCAAAATTTTGACTTATTTTGAAATTACTTTTCTTTTTCTCTTTTCTTTTTCTCTTTTTTTTTTAGAATTTCGGCAGAGTTTCAAGATTTTCAAATACCTACCTCACTCTTGTTTTTCTTTGATTTTTTTTTTGATTTTCTTTCCTAATTCTAGAAGTCGGTCATCATGCAAGTCGTTACAAACAGATGCGCAAGTAGCACGTAAGATGCATCAGGATGGTCTTTTTAATTTGGGTACACCTGTCCTAGACTGACCCAGCCCCTCTGTTGAGTCCCTAAAGTCAAATACACATGATGCAAACAAACGTTCCTACTAATGCTGCACTGTGGGCTGGGCCCAGCCCGGGACCGGACCGGGACCGCGGTCCAAATAGGCTAAACGGGCCTGGAGGGCCGGTCCCAAATGGTGCACAAGACCCGTGGCGGGCCGGTCCAACTCAAGAATTCCGCGAGCCCGGGACCGCTAAGCCCGGGAACAGCAGGCGGGCCTGGGCCGGTTCAACCGGGCCCAACGGGCTCCAACGACTATTTTAATAAAAAAGTCCAACGGTCAGATTTTTAAAATCTAGCTGTTGGCCTTCAAAATTTATCCGTTGACCACTTTAAAAAATAGCCATTTGGTTCCCAAACTTTATATAATTATATTTTTTCTCATTTTTTCCAATTATAATTTATTCGTTGACCACTTTAAAAAATAGCCATTTTTACTCACTAATTCATCAATCTCTCTCAATCTATATCTAATTTCTCTTCTATAATTGCTTATTTTATTATTGCAATTTCGTAAAAAATTGTGAAGTTGGTGAATTGAAGTATTCAAGTCTTCAACGATTTTCAATTTTCAAGAAGTTGTTCGGCAATTCGGTAAACTCGTTCCAACTCTTAAGTTTTAAGAATATATTTTTGTGTGTTTTAGTTTGCATAATTGTAATTAATATGGCATTTTCTTTGAAAAAAAATTTTTGGTGGTAAGGGAAAAGCTAAAATTGGTAAAAGTAGTCGCCAACCTACTACCCTTTCCCCGGCTCCCCGATCCAGACCTGTTACCCGTCCTGCTGCTCATATTATTTTTGATATTGATAACCCTTGTTTTCAATTCTTTGATAGTCAATTTTGCCATAATGTTGCACCAGGTCAACAATTAAATGAAGAATTTATGAATGCTCTTTATCCTAATGAAACTATCTTAGAAAATGATGAGGAAAATGAGGATGTAGATGAAACCCAACCGGATTTAGATGATACACCTACTAGTCCTGTTAATAACCTAACTGATGCCCCGCCCGGCCCACCTGTAGAAACCCCTACTTTTAATAGATAACCTTCTAAACGCTTCGAAACATCAATTGTTTGGAATTTTTTTACTTAAGTAAGAGAACAAAATAAGGCTAAGTGTAAAACTTGTGGGAAATATATATACATAACATACTATATATAGTATAGTATACTATATATATTATATACTATATAGATATATATATTAACATACTATATATACTACAAAACATTACAAAATTTTTCAAAAGGAGGGCCCCACCCCCAATGACCATTGCCAACTGTCATATTGCACAAATAGCCTATTTTTTATTTTCTTTTTTTCTTTTTCAATTTACAAAACTAACCTTCTCTAAAACTATAAATACCCCCCTCCTCTTCTTCATTTCAATACTCAATACTCATTTCTCAATCTAAATTTCTCTCAATCTCCAATTTTCAATCTTCAAGTCTCAATCTCAAATTTCAAGTTAAATCATGCCTCGTTCGGAAAGGGTGCGCTTATTTGTGCAGCATTACTTTGAAGTACTTGAAGAAAATGAAGAAGGCCAAATATTAAAGTGCAAGAACTGTGGAAGAGTCTTAAATTTTCGTTCAGGGTGTACCACAGGCATTTTAAGGAGGCATATAAAGTATTGTCTTGAGCGTATTTATCCGAAAATTTGTCTTTAAGATTTTTCGATAATTTATGTTATTTTAAAATTATTAGACGTATTTATGCTTAATATTTTACTTTGTTATTAACTTATTATGCATGATAATTTAGTTTTACTATTATTTTGTTATTTTAATTTTTCTTCAAGCACTTTAATAATTAGGTTTCTATATTTTATATGCTACATATATTTATATAGCCATGTATAAGAGTAATTTATATTCGTATATACATATATGGTTTACAAGAAATTATCTTAAACAAAAAAAATTTAAAAAAAAATAGCTCGGAAATAAAAAAGCACGTTAGGCCCGTATGGGCCCGCGAGCCCGACCCATTTAGCCCAGGACCATATGGGCTTAGGCCCGTCATGGGCTGGTTCCACCCGTTGAGCCCATGAAGCCTGGGACCGCCAGAGCCCGGGACCGCTAAGCCCAGGCCCGTTTAGTCCCGCCCATTTAGGCCCGGGCCCGGCCCAGAATACAGCATTAGTTCCTACTAGGGATCCGGCATGAGGCTATGTTATTCTAGGTTTAAATCCTATGGGGAGTTTTTTAGACCTGGCTTACCCAAGCGGACAGCTTGAGCCGAAGCGGGGGCAACGTATCGGGAGCACGAAAGTCTACCCGGCCTAGTTACTTGACCCAACCTAGTTCTGGTTGGTATGACTTCTAACAGAAAAGTGGGCCACGCGCACGTGTGCACCATAAATTCATAAGACTCAGAAAGGAGGCGTAAGAAGATAATTTAATATTATTCAAATAATATCAAAGCGGTAAATAAGTGGCAATTAGCACATTAGGCCCAAAAATACAATAATAACATCAAATTAATAAATCCAAGTATAAATCACATTAAAAGCTCGAATTCTGAACCCAGAACAGAACTCCTGAGTCGAATACTCCCCAGCAGAGTCGCCAGAGCTGTCACACCTCCTTTTTTACCAACCCCGAAAGGGTATATGGGAATTTTTTCAATTAAAATGGGATTATTTAATTAATCAGAGTCGCCACTTGGAATAAATTATGGTGTCCCAAGTCACCGGTTTATTTTAAATCTCAAATCGAGGAAGTTTTATTTTTAAGGAGTCTGCGAACCAGAAATTCTAGATAAGGAATTATGTTAACCCGGGAGAAGGTGTTAGGCATTCCGGGTTCCGTGGTTTAAGCACGATCGCTTAGCGATTATAACTTGGCTTAAGTGTTCTAGTTACTTTTTTAGATCCTATGTGCATTTACCTTTTTACTGCTTTTAATCGCTTGATTTATTCATAATTAAAGAATTGAGTTACGCATATGTATACTCCTTTCCTTTGGCGCGTAGAAAATCATGCCACGCGAATGTGTCCACAATTAATAGCGCTTTGTTTATTTTTATTAAGAAGGTTTGATTGAAGGTTCGCGAATGCATCCCTCGAGTTTGTTTTTAGAATCGAAATTATGTCACGCGAGCGTGTACACAATCACGATGATTTGATTAAAAACGTGCCTAAAAGAAACATTTCTACGGATGTTCATTGTCGCAAATTCCATCAGCTCATTAATTTTATAAAATATGGAAGACCATTAATTTTATACTACTACTAATGGCTTGAAGAAATCTATTGCAACAATTTGCTGAACGGGATAACTATTAGCAGTACATCATTCAAATTTACAATCAGTTGAAAATTGAACTTCAACGAGAGTAAACTAAGAAGGAAAATCATCTGTTTCCTAAGCCAAGCCATTAAAATTTTTGGTCTAAAATGCAAATCAAATAATATGGCAAAGAAATATTAAACATAGAATGTTCTTAAAATTAGCTCTTCAGACTGAAAACGACTATATGGTAAACTTGAAATCTTCACGTAATACATTAAAAAAATTAATTTCTAATCATTATTAGTGAGAAAATGGTTAATGGATGAATCTATGTTATTACTTTAAAAAGATTTAAGTGCCAAGATAATTAAGTTACAATTAAAACTAAGATGCACCACACTTCTAAACTTCTGAAAATGTTCACGAAAATAAGTCCAAAATGGACTTCAAATCTTGGCCTAACTGAGGCATATTAAAGTCTATTTATCCCAGATTAATCACCAATAACAAACGACCCATTTACAGTTTTTCGCATAACCAAATGAAAATGAGCAACTAAACATTCAACAATTCACCAAACATTATCTTAAATAAGCAAAAACACATTTGAAGAAGAAAATTGTATATACACGGTTAAACATGCTTTGGACTTGACACATCTTTTTACAAGAAAAACAGAGAAATAAGAATTCCTTCAAACTAATTTCCTTCATAAATCCAGCAAAATCATAGTCTAGGCTCAAACCATATTAAAATTGACATTAGAATAGAATGAGAGAGGCAAGGATAGAACCTGAAGTTGCTGTCAATTAATAAAAAAATCCAGCAGTTACACGGACTGAAACAGAGAGACAGCTGAGATCGAAAATCGACAAGACAATCAAACTTCGAGAAGAAACGCAAACCGAATCATGAACGGGCTCAATGACGGTGACCTCGAAGCCTATCGAAAAAACTCGAAGCTCAAAAAGGTCAGAGCTGCTGCGTTCTTGCAGGTTTTAGTGGTTGTTTTCCAGCTATTTTGAG
Source organism: Nicotiana glauca (assembly GCA_026770625.1). NCBI lineage: Eukaryota > Viridiplantae > Streptophyta > Magnoliopsida > Solanales > Solanaceae > Nicotiana > Nicotiana glauca. Next base: position 52,418 of record MU674149.1, on the reverse strand, counting down.
CTATTTTGCAGGTGTTTAAAAGTGGTTGATTTTGCTGGGCAAGGGAGCTATTTTGGTGATGAAGATGGAGGTTCGTGACTACCTTTTTCGAGCAGATTTCAGCTCATATTTGGAGCTTTTCTATGGCTTTTAAGAAGATTGTTACATGGTATTAATGGAAGAAGAATTGGTGATTGATGATGAAGAAGCACGGGTCATTTTTTGAAGAAGATGAAGCCCCATTGTGGAGGGGTCTATCATTAGTTTTTATGAGCATGTGCAAGATAATTGAGGGGATAAAGTGGAGGGCAAGTGGGGGATAAAGAGCGGGGAGCAAAGGAGAGTGGATGTAGGGACAAAGAAGAGTGGGATGGTGTGACGACCCGACCCGTTGTCACGTGAGTTACCGCCCCGTTTCCCCATTATTGTGATGCTTCATGTTTTTATATCGGTATTTGAGTTGATCGGGTGTAATTGAATTTATTTTGGTTAAAAATAAGGCACATAGTCTCGTAAAAGGAAGCTTATTTTAGAAAAAGTCAACCAGAAGTTGACTATGTGGTTAGAGGGCTCGGATGTGAATTCCGGTGATTTGGTTAGCTTCGGGGGATGATTTTTGACTTAGGAGTGCGATCGGAATCGAATTTGGAGCTCCGGTGTAGAATTACGCTTGAATTGGCGAAGTTGGAATTTTGGCGAATTCCGGTTGATAGGTGAGATTTTGATCCGAGGGTCGGAATGGAATTCCGAGAGTTGCAGTAGCTTCGTTAGGTGATTTTGGATATATCTGCAAATTTTCAGGTCATTCGGACATCGTTTGGACGGGTTTTTGATTGAATGTTGGTTTCAGAAGTTTTAAGAAAAATTAGGCTTGCATCCGTGGTAATTTGGTGATTTTTGTGTTAAAGGACGTGTTTTTATGATTGGAACAAGTTCTTATGGTGTTTTAGAGTGGGTTGGTATTTTTGGTTGGGGTCCCGGGGGCATCGGGATGGTTTCGGATGGTTAATCGGGATGTTAGATGTGTTGTAGCAGGTCTGTTGGGAAGCTTCTGTTGTTTCCGCATCTGCGGTGGGTGAGCCGCATAAACGGTCCCGCAGATGCGGCTCTGTGATCGCAAAAGCGGCCCTAGGTGGCCTGGGGTATTTCCGTAAAAACGGACCTTGTTTCCGCAGGAGCGGTATCCGCAGAAGCGAATGGTGATCCCAGAAGCGGTTTGGAGTATTATGACTGGGACAGCAGAAGCGGTATATTGACCGCAAAAGCAGTGTGGGACCGCAGAAGCGGTCAAACGGGATTTTAAGTTAAACCGCAGAAGCGGTTATTTGTACGCGGAAGCGGTACCGCAGAAGCCGTTATGGGAACCGCAGAAGCGAAAAGTCTGAAGGGTTTAATGAATCAGTTCATTCAAAATTTCAGAAGAAAAAAATCAATTTGGGGTGCGAGCTAAGGCGATTTTTCGGCGATTTTGAAGAGGCTTCGTAGGAGGATCATCAGGTAAGGATATTTGGTCTTGGTTTATGTTATTATAGTATAAAAACATGAAATTATCGCTGAAAATTGGTGGAATCAAAGTGTAAAATGGAGGTTTTTGCTTGAAGCCTAAGAAATGCTAAATTGATGATTTGAAGGGGCTATTGAACTCCGATTTTGATAAATTTAATATGTATGGACTCGTGGTGAGACGTGGATTTCGGAAAGGTAAATTTCGTAATTTTTCTAGAAGCGGGCCCGGGGCTCGGGTTTTGCTAGTTTCGAGATTTTCCTTATATTTCGATTGTTTTCGATTGGTTGTTGTTCCATT
>MU674149.1:23016-41351 GCA_026770625.1 Nicotiana glauca | reverse complement strand
AATATTCTGATAGAGGCTCTTGGCTCGTGACCCCAGGTCTTTGGGAAGTTATGTTGTTCTGTGAGATTTTCGGGATATTTTTATAACTATCAGCATATTTGGTTTATATCACTATTAAAGATTTTTAAATAAATAGTTTATGAGCTCTAAGCTCGGGTTAAGAGCATATTTGGTCGGGCTTGCCTAGATGTTGGGGTTGGGCGCCATCACGATCGGGTTTGGGGTCGTGACAGATGGGGAAAAAGAAGAGTGGGATGAGGGACCGGTGTGGGGGACACGGAATAATGGGCTGGGGACGCGCGTGGGAAAAAATAGGAGCGGGAAAGATGGAACGAGAAGTGAGGTACTGGTGAGATGAGTGGGGAAAAAGAGTTCAAACATGGTAAAAAATTAGCTGCTCACAGCATGCCCCTCTTTGCTTGGAAGAAAAAAGAGTATAAAAGCAAAGAAAAGATAAGCAATATGACTAATATTTTGCCCTACCATTATTCAAAAAGGGAGAAATAAGAGATATGGTGCAACTGATTCCTGATTTGGGCTGCCTATATATCCCGGGTTATAAGGGAATCAGGTCGCGTGTAGTTCAAGAAAAAGGTTGGAATGATGAGTTGAGAATTCGAGTGAGGTCCCACCGAGGCTTCGGTCTGTAAGTCTGTTATTACATCAGAAAATCAAAAAGAAACTAAACAAAACCTATCAGCGATGAGTTACATGATTTCTATCTATGAGCCTTTTGGAGCTTGATCCTTCAATCACATCTTGAACAGACTGCATCTTTCTTTGCTTCTGCACTTCGAGTTCACTTTTTTTTCCTTTTTCTTTATTCTGGATTGAGACTCATTCTTTTGGTCGTCTCAAACCCTATGCCTCAGGGTAAAACCTGCTCAGACACCAAAACAAACAAACGAACGAAATTTTTCTGCCCTAGTTTTCACTAGGAAAATTTGGTGAGTTATTGTAACAAAATGCTAAACTACTTCTTTATTGAAAGCGATAAAAGTCAGGATTGTATATCTTTGGGGAAAAGGGATTGGGGAATAAAGTCCTATATCTATACTAAAAGTCAACTAGGGAGTGGAGACCCTATGTTGGAAAAGCGACTAGGGAGTGGAGACCCTATGTTGGAAAAGCGACTAGGGAGTGGAGACCCTACGTCTAAAATAATCTCAACTAGGGAGTGGAAATCCTATATTGAAAATGGAGACTAGGGAGTGGAGACCCTATGTCAAAAATAAAACTCAACTAGGGATTGGAGCCCTATGTTGGCAAAAGGCGACTAGGGAATGGAGGCCCTATGTCTAAAATCTCAACTAGGGATTGGAGCCCAATGTTGGTAAAAGGCGGCTAGGGAATGGAGGCCCTATGTCTAAAAATCTCAACTAGGGATTAGAGCCCTATGTTGGCAAAAGGCGATTAGGGAATGGAGGCCCTATGTATAAAAATCTCAACTAGGGATTGGAGCCCTATGTTGGCAAAGGCGACTAGGGGATGGAGACCCTATGTCTAAAATCTCAACTAGGGATTGGAGCCATATGTTGGCAACAGGCGACTAGAGAATGGAGGCCCTACGTCTAAAATCTCAACTAGGGATTGGAGCCCTATGTTGGCAATAGGTGACTAGGGAATGGAGGCCTTATGTCTAAAATCTCTACTAGGGATTAGAGCACTATGTTGGCAAAAGGCGATTAGGGAATAGAGGCCCTATGTCTAAAATCTCAACTAGGGATTGGAGCTCTATGTTGGCAAAAGGCGACTAGGGAATGGAGGACCTATGTCTAAAAATCTCAACTAGGGATTGGAACCCTATGTTGGCAAAAGGCGACTAGGGAATGGAGGCCCTATTGTCTAACCAAAAAATAGATTTTAGTCAAATCTAGAATATAGAAGAATCGGGTTACTGATAATCAAGAGACAAAAATAATAAAAGACTTTTGAGAGTAATAATAAAGCAGTAAATAGTTTTGTATTACAGTGTTATCTCAATAGTATTTCGTGTCCTTACTGATGTTGAGACCTTCTCCTTTTATAGTTGATTCTAGGAGAATGTGTAATGCCTCTGTCTTAATGAGGCAATTATGAGCAATAAATGATATTAAAAGAAATGTTACTCAATCATTCATATTAAATACAAATTCCCTAACGTATTGGGCATTTAATACTGAATTTGGCCTCTTCTGCGTTGTCAGGTTCATTCCTCTAATTCCTTTTGATTTTTGGGCTTTAAATGATTCGAAGAGGTACGGGACTCGTGCTATTTGGGTAGCAACTCGTGTCTCTGTAAGTTTCTTCTCTCCCGTATCTGTTGTTGCCCGTGTTTCTTGATTGATTATCATACTTTGACTATTTGACCAGTACATGTGTCATGACACGTCATCTTCAATATATAAATTCAGTTTTTCCCCAATACAGATAGTCCCCCCCCCCCCAATTTCCATTTATTTATCAATTAAATATTTGGGAAGTGGATCTTCATTAAAAAGAGAATTTTTACCATAATCAAGGCCATGATAACACCGACGCTTCAGTTGTCTTTTCCATTTAATGCCACTGCACACGTGCTACTTTCCTATTAGCTCTGCAACTTAGCAGCCTTTTTCAAGGCCTCTTCAACTCTACTATTCATGAAGAGATAGTTGCCTTTATTATAGGCTTTCCATCATTACACTTCTTGGACTTTGACGGTTGCTATTATATACAGATTCAATCCTTTTTCCCTTGTCTTCTCCTTCATAAACCTTATTAAGTACTTTACTCTTTACTTCTACTCGCTTCCTCTTTAATTCATCTTTTTCCACCATGTCATCTTCAAACCCTAACCCTAGAAAAGTTCCAATTCTGGATAATTTCCCCAATGCCCCTGTTAGACATAGAAGGGGTAGAGGAGGCAGACTTCGTAGCCTAGGGTCTGTTCGCGGTGGCAGTTCTGGTTCCATTACACCTTCTTCTAGTTCTGGCATTGTTACTAGAGGTTCTTTCACTCGGAAATCCTCTTCTAAAGGCAAAGAACCTTCTGAGCCTCTTCAAGAACCTTTAGTTGAGGAAATAGTGCCGAATGATCTATCTTTTGAGCATGATAGAGAATCTCTTCGTGAACAGGTTGCTAATTTAGATAGAGCCGACACCTATCCCTCTCTAATTACTGAACCTTTGATCTCCATTGTTCGAAAAGATTGCCGTTGGGGAAGTGACCTTCGTATAGTAATCCCTAATCCAAACCAGAGAATTTCTTCTTATAGGATTGGATTTTCTTTTGTTTATACTTATCCCTTCACTTTGGGATTTATTCCTGCTATTGACTTAGTAATACTTGATTTTTGCCATTTTTTCAAAATTTTTTTAGGACAAATTGGCCCCCTCGTATGGAGAGCAGTGGCTTGTTTAAGGTATTTGTCTGTCAAAGCAGATGTTGTCTTTACCTTTCCCCATCTTATTCATCTTTACCACCCCAAGTTATTCCGCAATGGTATTTTTACCTTAACTGCAAGAAGTAAAAGGGTCTTGGTAAGCCTTGAAGATGATAAAGATCGTGGCTGGTACACCCGTTATGTTGCGGTACCCATAGTTGGTTTGGTGGGTGAAATAAATATTCCTTTACCTGAAAAATGGAACCTTGCACGTAGGTCTTTCTTCCTTACCGTATCTATTTTTAAGAGTTTTAACTCCTTATCTAATTTCATTCTTTTTTTTAGTAACCATGGGAGACGTGGAACCCGTACCTAATTTCCGTGGTTGGGTAGATACAATTTTGAAAGTCGTGCCTATGGAGGCACGAACATGGAAATCCATTTCCAATCAACATGGTTGGAAAGTGAAAACTCACGGTATGCATCTCTTATGCTTTTTCGTATGTTAAATTCTTTATCCTCTTCTTTTAACTTTTTACCCCTCTTTTTGTCAGGATTTTTATTCGAGGTATGACAGCTGAAGTGGCTATCGCCATTCGAGCCTCTTTTGGAACTCCCCTCTCTTTGGAAAGAACTCAAGCTACGCTGTAAAAGAGAAAAGTCATTGAAGAAGATTTCGAGAAAGATGAAGATGAAGACAGTTCTTTGGTGGCTAAGCCAAGAGCTAGGAGACGCATCATTTCTGAAGATGAGGCTGAAGTTTCTCCTGCCCGTGCTTCTCTTAACGAACCTGTTCACCTTCTTTCTGATGATGAGACCGTCCCTCAGGACACTAATGAGTCTATTCAAAATCTCTTCATTAGTGGTTTCAAAAGTGGTGAGTTAGGTCCGGTCTTGGATGAACCTCCTCTTTCGTCCTTTGTTCCCGTTCCTTTTATTCCTCCCTTACCTACAAGTGCCTCTTTGCTCACTTTATCTGCTCCTGCTTCCTTACCTGTTTCTACTGTCCCAGCTTCGACTCCTGTTATTTTTACTTCTTCTACCGCTCCTCCTTCCATAGCTCCCCTTCCTCTGTTCAACATGCAGAGGAGGGCTCCACTAGCAGAAGTTTGGCTATGAGGAGCGTGACACTCGAAGTTCCTACTAATGACAGTCTTCTAAGGAAATCTGGTGGAGCAGAAGTCTATCTCAAGCCCTTAATTAGAGATATTGAAAAGAAGAAAATGAACAGCCACAGTTGCTTAACTTTGATGAATAACATAGTTCATTCTAATTTAAAGGTATTTATTCTTCATTTACTTACAATTTTATTTTTTACTTCTAGATTCTTACTTTCGTTTTACTATTGTAGGCTAACCTTATTGGCACAGAATTGATGGGAAGAATTTCCCTTCTAGAAAAGAAGGCATGTGAGTCTGAAAAGTCTATCTTCGAGGCTGAGAGAATAGCTAAGGGAGCCCAGCTAGAAGCAGCTAATTGGAAGGAGCAGTTTGAAAATGCTCAAGGAACTATAGAAGAATTGCAAGAGAGTAGAGATAACCTGGAGTAGCAGAAGCGAGCACTGAACTCTGAATTAGCCGTTGCCAAGGCTTCTTCAAGCCAATTTGAGAAGGATAAGGAGCGCCTTGAGTGTTCCTTTTCAGAACAGTTGCCAAAGTCAAGTGAAGAGATCAGAGAACTTAGGGCACTTCTGAGCAAAAAAGAAGAATATGCAGGAGAATTGGTACATAGCTTGACTCAAGCTCAAGCTGATTTAAGAACCTCTTCTGATAAGATACGTGCTTTAGAGAGTTCTCATGCCTCCCTTCGTGCTTCTGTTGTTCAACCTTAGCTGAAAACGAAGAGATAAAGAAGGAGCTTGCTGTCTGGGAGAGAGATTATGAAACTCTCGAAGATAAGTTAGACTTGGAAGTGAGTTGGGCTTTTTTGAACTCTCATCGTGATGCTTCAACTGAGGCCATTCAAGAAAATTTTGATTTGGAATCAGAATTGGACAAAGTTTTAGACGCTATTGAAAAGACTCAACAACCACTTGACTTTCCTTCTCCGGCTATTGAGACTCTCGTGGCTAAAGAACCTACAAATGAAGAAGCTACGGATGAAGCTCTTGAAGTTGAAAACGTTGCAGCTCAAGCTCCCGAAGGTGAAACTTCCATGACTCAGTCAACAAAAGCTGAAGCTTCCGTGACTCTTGCTCCCCTCGCTGATCCTATCAATTCAAGTCAAGCTCACACCGCACCTATTGCTTCTTTAGAAGTTGATACCATGCCTATGGTTGTTCCTGAAAACGAAGCTAATATCACAACTTTTGATGTTCCAGCACCTCAGTGACCAGTTTATGTTTCTAAACTTGTTTTTTTTTTTGTTGAATGATGGTTTATCCCTTGGTTAGTTTTTAAGGGATTTTTAGAAAAAGTCCTCAGTTATCATGATGGGGCACTTGTATAAACATTTTGTTGACTAAGTTTCTACTTAGTCTTTTAAATTATATTGAGAAGTTTTTTCAGTTCTTCTATATGTTCTATTCTTGCCTTTTTCATTTCTTTAGGACTTAGAGAATAGTTTAGCATTTTTATCCTTTGAAAATGCTTTATGATTATTCTCATGACTTATTAACATCAGGTTTATAAAAGAGGGCCCTTTTATATTTATCGACACTTAATGAAGAAGACGTCTCAACTTCATAATGGTGTTATAATACGATAAAAAGAAATAGGAACACATATGTTTTGTTTGAAATAACTTTGACAAGTTTTTATTCATGAACCTTGACAAGTTGTTTGAATAATACATTACATGTGTTTGGAATACATCTATAATTTTCTTGTAACTGTTTTTCTTGTAACAGATTTTTACAAAATATAAATAAATCATACGAGGTTTCTTCTTATAACCTGTTTTAGTACACAGTCATGACCCTATCTTTATATGTTAGGAAGCGTTTGAGAGGTGACTCCGTTGTTTTTATGATGACAAAGATCTGTCTTTGATTTAATCGGAAATAACACTATGATGAACGTCTTATATCTCCATTTATTTTGACAGGAAAGAACACTATGATGAATGCTAAAAACTTCGTAACTTTTGCTCGGCACTTGTCTCTTTATAGATCAATTTTTCTTTAAATCCTGCTCAATCTTGTTCGATTTTCGTATCCTTGCTTTTCCTCACGTATCTGTGTATAATATGTAGTCCCCCAAGTGTTTGAGCAATGAAGTATGAAGCCTCGAGCACTTGTCTGTCTCTCTCAAATTGGTCCTATTTCCTGAAATGGAAAAACATATGGGACTCGGAGGTGCGATTACAGATAAAGACTGCTTAACCCGTTTGTGTTTCCATCAGAATAATTGTAACCCTGGGCCGAGAATTTTAGAGTATTCCATTTTGCCGTACAGGTCGTGACTCATCATTTGGTATGGGTTAGCGTTTTGCCTAGCATCTAAAATTGTTAGTAAAATTTTAACAATTCAAAGATAAAATTTAACATGACGATACCTGACCGTGGGTACTTTCTCAGAAGTAATATCTCTTCAGGTGAACAGTGTTCCAAAGTGAGGGTAGAATTTTCCTATCTATCATCTTCAATTCATATGCTCCTTTCCCTGCAATTTCACGAACTCTGTAGGGTCCTTCCCATGTTGGACTTAGCTTTCCAGAATTAGCAGCCTTCGTAGATTTAAAAACCCTTCTTAACCACGAAGTCCCCAATTTTAAAGAATCTGAGACGTGTTTTCCGGTTATAATACCGTTCAATGACTTGCTTTTGCGCTGCCATCCTTATTAATGCAGCTTCTCTCCTGCCTTCGAGCAGATCAAGGTTCACCCGCATCTCTTCATCATTTGATTCCTCCGTTGCTTGAACGTACCGTGTGCTCGGTTCTCCTATTTCTACTGGAGTTAAGGCTTCCATGCCATAAACCATTGAAAATGGTATTTCTCCCGTGCTTGTCTTTGTCGTTGTACAATAAGCCCATAAGACCCCAGGTAGTACCTCAGGCCAATTACCTTTTGAATCCAATAACCGTTTCTTCAAGTTATTGATAATGACTGTGTTTGTCGATTCCACTTGCCCATTCTCTACCGGATGATAAGGTATTGATGTTATCCTTTTTATTTGCCAACTTTGAAAGAATTCCGTGACCTGAGTTCCGATAAATTACGGACCATTATCGCATACGATTTCTTTCGGCACACCAAACCGGCAGATGATATTTTGCCAAATGAAGTCTTTGACTTCTTTTTCCCGTACCTGTTTAAATGCTCCTGCCTCTACCCATTTAGTAAAGTAATCAGTAAGTACGAGTAGAAATTTTACCTGTCCTTTAGCTTGAGGGAGTGGTCCAACAATGTCCATTCCCCATTTCATGAACGGCCACGGTGCAATAATCGGGTGTAACAACTCGGCAGGTCGGTGCATATTGTTACCATACCTCTGACATTTGTCGCATTTAGCTACAAAATTCGTAGCTTCTTCTTCCATTTTAGGCCAATAATACCCTGCCCTAATTAAAGTCTTTACTAACGATCTTCCTCCTGCGTGATTTCCGCAATGTCCTTCATGTATTTCCCTCATTACGTACTCTATTTGAGAAGGTCCAAGACATCTTGCTAAGGGGCCACCGAACATTTTTCGATATAAATTTCCTTGTTTTAAACAGTATCGGGCTGCCTTTTTTCGTAGAGCGTAAGCCTTTTTTTTGTCATCGGGGACGGTACCATACTGCAAAAAAGTAACAATTTCGTTCCTCCAATCCTAGGTTAAATGGTTGAAATTTACCTCATACTTATCAGTTTCAAGAGCTGAGTGGAATAAATGTATGATTGAAGCGTTCGTATCATTCGCTACATCAGCTGTGGATGCAAGGTTAGCTAAAGCGTCTGCTTCACCATTTTCATCCCTTGGAATTTGCATGACTTTCCAGGTTTGGAATTGATTAATTAATTCTCGCACCTTCTCCAAATACTGTTGCATCCTAGCTTCCCTGGCCGTGAAAGTTCCCAGCATTTGGTTAACCACAAGTTGTGAATCACTTTAAATCACTATCTGATTTATTCCAAGTTCCCGTGCCAATTCTAGTCCGGCAATCATAGCTTCATACTCCGCTTCATTGTTAGTCATAGAGATACATTTAATAGCATGTCTAATAGTTTCACCCGTAGGTGGTATTAAGATAATACCTAATCCTGCTCCATTTACATTAGACGATCCATCAGTAAATAATGTCCACGTACCTGGATTAGCTCCATTAAGTACCTATACTTCTTTATCAGCTTCGAACTGTATCCCTTGACTGAAATCAGCCACGAAATCAGCTAATACTTGAGACTTTATTGCCGTTCTAGGCAGGTATGTGATTTCATGCTCACTTAATTCAATAGCCCATTTGGCTAACCTACCTGATAGTTCATGTTTATGTAATATACTTCGTAATGGGTATGCAGTTACCACAACAATGGGATGACATTGAAAATATGGTCTTAATTTTCTAGATGCCATAATTAAAGCAAGTGCTAGTTTTTCTAGCTGTGGATACCGTGTTTTTGTATTTAGTAAGGATTTACTAACATAATAGATAGGAGATTGCTTACCTTGTTCTTCACGAACCAAAACTGCGCTTACCGCCACTTCTGAAACAGCAAGATAAATAAAAAGTTTCTCCCCTGCCTTTGGGTTTGCTAGCAAGGGTGGATTTGATAAGTAAGTCTTCAAATTTCTAAGTGCCTGTTGGCACTCCTCATCCCATTTGAAATGTTCCTGCTTTTTAAGAGCTGAGAAAAATTTAAAACATTTTTCTGAAGATTTAGAAATGAACCTTCCCATAGCTGCAATTCTTCCCGTCAATCTCTGCACTTCTTTTTTGCTTGAAAGTATATCAGGAATTTCCTCGATAGCTTTAATCTGTGCGGGATTTACCTCGATACCCCGGTTAGAAACAAGAAAACCCAAAAACTTTCCTGATGCCACTCCAAACGCACATTTTTTTGGATTTAAATTCATATTATATTTTCGCAAAATTTTAAATGTTTCAAATAAGTGTGATATATGATCCTCTGAATCATGTGTTTTAACTAACATGTCATCTATATAAAACTCCATGGTCTTACCTAAATGTTCTTGGAACATTTGAGTAACTAACCTTTGATAAGTTGCACCTGCATTCTTAAGACCAAATGGCATTACATTATAACAACAAATCCCCCTATCTATTATGAAAGAATTTTTTTCCTCATCTTCTGGGTCAATTTTGATTTGGTTATAACTTGAATATGCATCTAAAAAACTTAATAGCTCATGCCCTGCAGTAGCATCAATTAATTGATCTATATGTGGTAAAGGGAAAGAATCTTTTGGACAGGATTTATTAAGGTCTGTGTAATCTACACAAACTCGCCACTTACCCTTCTTCTTAGGTACCACAACAGTGTTAGCTAACTAGTTAGGGTATTTTACCTCACGAATCGAACCAATTTTGAGCAATTTTTGAACTTCTTCATGAATCACCTTATTCTTGAATGTTCCTTGCTTTCTTTTCTTTTGCTTCACTGGAGGATATGATGGATCTACATTTAACTTATGAGTCATAACCTTCGATGGTATCCCAGTCATATCAAAGTGGGACCAAGCAAAGCAATCTGCGTTAGCTTTTAAAAATTCAATTAATTTACGCTTTATCTCAGGGCTAAGGTTGGCTCCGATGTACACTTTCCTCTCAGGACAGTGTATGAATAAAATCACTTCTTCTAATTCCTCAATGGTTGTTTTGATGTTCTCATTTTCCTCCGGTTCTTGAATGGTATCAGGTCTTGAATCCACATCTATCTGTTCTTGCTCAGTTGAGACTGACGCCGCATCTTCCCCAACTGAATTCCGTAATTGTTATTTTTCTTCATCCTTATTGGTTGAATTTGCAACAGAATTGATTCTTCTTGAAGCTTGTTGATCGCCTTTGATTTGACATATTCCCCAGGGTGATGGAAATTAAATAACTTGATGTAACATTGACGGAACCACATCCATGTCATGAATCCATGGCCTTCCTAAGATCACGTTATAAGCCATTTCCATATCCACGACTTGAAATTTGGTATCTTTCATAACACCTTCTGCAAATTTAGTTAGGATCGCTTCTCCTTTTGTCACAACACTAGAGTTATCGAACCCCGACAAAGTATGTGCTTTTGGGATTAATTTTTCTTCAGCTTGCATTTCATGCAATACCCTTAGTAGGAGAATATTTACAGAACTTCCTGGATCAATCAAAACTCGTTTCGCATTATTATTATGTACAAGTAAGGATATTATCAGTGCATCATTATGTGGAGATAATACACCATCTGCGTCTGCATTATCGAAGGTAATGCTTTCGCCTTCCAAGTGTTTTCGTATCCGTTTCTCGTGGGTGACAGTGACTTTTGAAACTTTATTTGATGTTGTATATGTTACACCGTTGATATCTTCTCCCCCGCTTATGATACTGACGGTTCTTTTGGGATATGGTGGTTTTAGGGGCACCTGCCTGTTTTTCATGTAAGCCTCCTTACCTTTTTCACTGAATAACTCAGTAAGATATCTTTGTTTCAACAAATGATCAACTTCACTTTGTAAGAATCTGCACTCAGATGTTTTATGGCCATGGTCATTATGAAATTCGCACCAATGATCAGGATTATGCCGATTTGGATTTGACCTCATCTCCTTTGGCCATCAGACCTTATCTCTTATGCTTCTCAAAACAGCCACGAGCTCAGAGTTGGTAACGTTGAAATTATAGCTACCGAATCTCGCTTTTAAACTTCTATCATCATCTCGTGGCCCTTGCTTATTGCACTCGTTCCTGAATCTAGATGAGGAACCTGACTTATTATTTTTAGATTTGTGATCGTACCTTTGAATGTCTGATCTTGACCATGAGTCCTTTCCCGCATGTCCCATATACGGCTCGTACCTATTTTTTCTAGACCTCCTTTCGTTTTCTGCACGTCTCGAACCTACTTTTTCTTCTTTTTGGGTTCTTGAAACTGTATCCTCTTCAATCCGCAGCTTCGTGATGTACCTGTTATAAACATCATTCCATGTTGTAGCAGGGAATTCTCAAAGACTTTCCTTGAGTTTCCTCATATCCTCCGAGCTTCTTTCATTCAAATTGCGCGTGAATGTTATAGCTGCCCAATTGTCAGGTACACGCAGTAAAGTCATTCTTTCACGTTGAAATCTATCAACAAAATCTCGAAGTAATTCTGAATCTCCTTGTTTGATTTTGAATATATCCTCCATTCTCTTCTCTATCTTTTGGCTCCCGAATGTGCTTTAATGAAGGAATCTGCAAGCTCAGCAAAAGAGTTTACAGAATTTTCGGGTAAGAGAGAATACCAGGTTAATGCCCCTTTGATGAGTGTTTCACCAAATTTTTTGACCAGGATTGACTCAATTTCCTGTTTCATCAAATCATTGCCCTTCACGCCAGTTGTGAATGCCATCACGTGGTCTCGTGGGTCTGTTGTTCCATCATACTTTGGGATATCAGGCATTTTGAATTTCTTTGAAATTGGGAGGGGGCAGCACTTGGTTTCCATGGTTGTTGTGAATATTTATCCATATCTACTCCTTTGAACACAGGTGGAACTCCGGGGATTTGTTCTATGCGGTCGTTCTGTTCCTTGAGTTGTTTCTGCAGAGTTAGTACTAAATTTTGCAAATGAGAGTTAGTTGAATTACCTGGTTCTCCTCCCTGTGATTCATTGGGGGTTCCTCCATTTCCAGAATGAACAAGCCCAGAGAGGGGATTTTCCAACGTGTCGTTATTAGGTGTAGTTATGGGCGATGCAGTAGGTAATCGATTGACTAGGGCCTGAAGAACTTTGTTAACTCGTGCATCAATTATTCTTTGTAAAGCTTCCTCTGCCCCTTCGGAATGCTCAGATTGCTCTTGTTCACCGGAATGGATCTCAGGAGTGCCTTCACGAGATTGCCGTGGTGAATCATGCGGGGAAGGAGCCAAGTCGATGTTTTGTAAATTTTCCTAGCGTTGTTGGATTTGATTTTCTTGGTTTCCTAAGATGTTGTCAGTGCTGTTTGCCATAGTAGGTGAAAGTTGATTATCAGATTTCCGGTAACGGAACCAATTTGTTTAACCAAAAAATAGATTTTTAGTCAAATCTAGAATATAGAAGAATCGGGTTACTAATAATCAAGAGACAAAAATAATAAAAGACTTTTGAGAGTAATAATAAAGCAGTAAATAGTTTTGTATTTCAGTGTTATCTCAATAGTATTTCGTGTCCTTACAGATGTTCAGACCTTCTCCTTTTATAATTGATTCTAGGAGAATGTGCAATGCCTCTGTCTTAATGAGGCAATTATGAGCAATAAATGATATTAAAGAAACGTTACTCAATCATTCATATTAAATACAAATTCCCTAACGTATTGGGCATTTAATATTGAATTTGGCCTCTTCTGCATTGTCAGGTTCATTCCTCTAATTCCTTTCGATTATTGGGCTTTAAATGATTCGAACAGGTACGGGACTCGTGTTATTTGAGTAGCGACTAGTGTCTCTTTAAGTTTCTTCTCTCCCGTATCTGTTGTTGCCCGTGTTTCTTGATTGATTATCATACTTTGACCATTTGACCAGTACATATGTCATGACACGTCATCTTCATATATAAATTCAGTTTTTTCCCAATGCACCAATGTCTAGAATCTCAACTAGGTATTGGAGCCCTATGTTGGCAAAAAGCGACTAGGGAATGGAGGCCCTATGTCTAGAAATCTCATCAAGGGATTGGAACCCTATGTTGGCAAAAGGAGACTAGCGAATGGAGGCCCTATGTCTAAAAATCTTAACTAGGGATTGGAGCCTTGTGTTGGTAAAAGGTGACTAGGGAATAGGAGGCCCTATGTCTAAAAATCTCAACTAGGGATTGGAACCCTATGTTGACAAAAGGTGACTAGGGAATGGAGGCCCTATGTCTCAAAATCTCAACTAGGGATTGGAGCCCTATGTTGGCAAAATGCGACTAGGGGATGAAGGCCATATGTCTAAAATCTCAACTAGGGATTGGAACCCTATGTTGGCAAAACGCGACTAGGGAATGGAGGCCCTATGTATAAAATCTCAACTAGGGGTTGGAGACCCTATGTTGGTAAACACAGCTAGGGGTTGGTGTCATATATTACTGAAAAAGGAAATGTAACCAAGGGTTGACGCCTTGTATTACTGGGAAAATAGGGTCTACCCAGAAATAGAAGCTGGATCCCCCTAGATGAAAAGATTCTACCCGAGTTAAGCTACGTGAAAACAACCTGAGCAAAGAGTATTTCTACCCGGAACTATTAGATGGATCCCCTAGGCAAAAATATTCTACCCGAGTTAAGCTATGTAAAAACAACCTGAGCGAAGAGTACTTCTACCCGGAACTATTAGCTGGACCCCCTAGGTGAAAATATTCTACCCGAGTTAAGCTACATAAAAACAATCTGAGCGAAGAGTACTTCTACCCGGAGCTATTAGCTGGATCCCCCTAGGCGAAAAGGTTTTACCCGAGTTAAGCTACATAAAAACAACTTGAGCGAAGAGTACTTCTTCCCGGAGTTATTAGCTGGATCCCCCTAGGCGAAAATATTCTACCCGAGTTAAGCTACGTAAAAATAACATAAACAAAGAGTACTTCTACCAGGAGCTATTAGTTGGACCCCCTAGGCGAAGAGGTTCTACCTGGGTTAAGCTACAAATACTAAGCCTGAGCAAAAAGTACTTCTACCAGAAATAGGAGTTGGATCCTCCTAGGCGAAGAGGTTCTACCTAGGTTAAGCTACAAAAACTAAGCTTGAGAAAAGAGTACTTCTACCCAGAAATAGGAGCTGTATTCCCCTAGTCTACCTGGGTTAAGCTATGTAAAATAAGCCTGGGTGAAGAGTACTTCTACCAGAAAATAGGAGGTGGATCCCCCTAGGCAAAAAGGTTCTGCCTCGGTTAAGCTATGAAAAATAAGCCTGAGCGAAGAGTATTTTTACCCGGAAATATGAGCTTGATCCCCTTAGGCTTAAAGCTTCTACCTGGGTTGAACTAAGAAAACTAAGTATGGGCGAAGAGTACTTCTACTCGGATATATAAGCTGGATCCCCCTAGGCGTAAAAGGTTCTACCTGGATTAAGCTATGAAAACTAAGCCTGGGTGAAGAGTTCTTCTATCCGGAACTATAAGCTGGATCCCCATAGGCGAAAAGGTTCTACCTAGGTTAAGCTATGAAAACTAAGCCTGGGCGAAGAGTACTTCGACCCGGAAATATAAGCTGGATCCCCCTAGGTGAAGAGGTTCTACCTGGGTTAAGCTACGAAAACTAAGCCTGGGCAAAGAGTAATTCTACCCGAAAATATAATTTGGATCCCCCTAGGTGAAAAAGTTCTACCTGGGTTAAGCTATGAAAAGAAGGCCCGGGCAAAGAGCAATTCTACCCGGAAATATGAGCTAAATCCCCCTAGGCGAAAAGGTTCTACTTGAGTTAAGCTACAAAAACTAAACCTGGGCAAGGAATACTTCTACCTAGAAATATGAGCTGGATCCCCTAGGCGAAAAGGTTCTACCTGGGTTAAGCTTTGAAAATGCAAGGTATACACTGCAGTGATTTATGCTAGAAATAAAGGAAAGTCAAGATTTTGAGGAAACTTACCTTTGATGACATTCGTCCTTTTGGAATTTCCATTATGTACTACTTTGTTCTCGCTTCAAATAAAGAAAAATTGTGAGTTTTCAAAGTGGTGGCCATTTTGTGGCCTTGATGCCCTTACCGAGGCTGGGTGCCCTTTTCAATCTATCTCTTTGCTTCAAACAAGAGCCCTATAAATCAGTCTTGCTATCCCTTCTTTGCCTTAGTTTTGGAACATAGTTAGATCGAAAGGGATTCAAGAAAAACAAATAATGAAATAGACAATGAATTTAGGGAAGAGGTATCCTTTTCGGGGAACGGAAATGACTTATTTGGAGTACATGCAGACTTCAACGAACATGACATTCCTTTTGTACTGGATGCCTGGTCTATGTAAAATGTCCGACTCTCAGAAATTTATCCCAACTTTTGCCTTAAAATCGAGAAACCTTGTCGAGGACAGTATCGATGCCAATGGCTGTGAGGATCCTCTTTTCGATCAGTGGTGCCCTTTGCAGGTTTTCACCAGCTGACCTCTCTCATTTCTCTTCTCACCATCGTCTTATAGTGCTCTTTGCAAATTTTCACTAACAAGATTCTCTCATTTTAGTTTCTTTACTCAACATTGCCTTACGATTCCCATGAGGGTTTTCACCAATAAGACTCTTATTTTATTTCTCTCATATTGATTGCACCAGATCCAAGTAACTGTATCCTCCAATTTTGAACGTTCTTGCTGGTTGTTCGAAAGGACTCAAAAAGGATTTGGGTAAAAAGAATGTGGATTGAATTACAACTTTAGAACCTTTCGGGCAAAACCATCGCTGAACCATTATAATTTTTGCCCCAGAGAGAGGCTATATACGTATCCTTTCGGAATCAAGTCGAACGTAGTTCAGGAAACTTTTGTTTTTGGTTTTCTTTTTCTTCTATTTTTTTTTTCTTTTCTCTTTCTTTTTCTTTCCTTTTTCCACTCTCTTTTTTTCATCTTTTCGCTTCTTCTTCTTTTTTTAATTTTCTTTGTCTTTCCTCCTTTTTTTTAATATTTCTTTTTTTTCTTTTTTCATTTTATTTTTCAATAACACTTTCAGGTTCCAAAGAGAGTAATCAAAGAATGAGAGCCGACTCAAAGGGTTTGCAAAGGATTGGTAGTGTTTGGGTGGAGAGAATGAAAGCCTTCGCCATCACAACAGGAGAATATTAGAACTATATGGAGGATCCAACATATTACCTTTTGACTGCATTTGTATTGACAGTTATTTTCGAGACATTTCCTTCGATGTGTCCCAAGTACAACGCCTCTTTTGGCAGTACTCTTGTTGTAATGTATGGACTTTTCTAATCTCGGAACCAATTTTTCTTCAGTTGTTCCAATTCTTTGTTTTATTTCCTTAAATTTATCTTCATTGCGATCTAATCCTTGATTCATTATTTCGAGGTCTAACAACTTTCAGGATCTGGGCATGAAGTCCGCAAGCATGTCATGTTATTGAAATATGCGTTTAACAGAACTAAAAAGAGAATAAGAAAGAAAAATGATAAGATTAAGAAAAGAGACATTCCTCGACAATGAAAAATTAATTTCATTCGATTTTTTATTTTTTGATTTTTTTGAATTTTTTGAATGTTATTTTTTTGATTTTTTTTTTAAGATAGAAGGATTTATATCGGAAAGTAAGACAATAAAGAAAAACATCCGGATCACACCTTGAGATAATTCGGACGCAGAAATGATAGCAAGACTGGCTACTAAGACTCCCGTCTGATGGGGAACTTTTATGTTGGCAACCATTTTTTGCATTTCTTCTGTCTTGGTAATGGCTGCAATGGCCTTCAGTGCCAGATCAAATTCCCAATCTTCACAAATCATTCCGACTATTGGCCCGATGTTGTGGGTAGGCAACGGATTGTTCATCATTCCAAAAAACAATTATTTCATCCTCAATCAAATCTTCAACCGCCCTTTTGAGGGTCCAACAGTCCTTCGTACTATATCCCACTGATCCAGAGTTGTATTCACATATAGCATCAGCTCGATGCGAGGGGGACTCGGGGTTTGGCCGGTTCGGGGCCACTGGCTGCAATAGATCTAGCCTGATTAGCTTTTGGAACAAGCTTGAATATGATTCACCAATAGGGGTGAACTGATTCTTTCTGAAAGGCTCTCTTGAGCAAGGATTGTAGTGGGGATCATTCGGTTGAGAATTATATGGAGCTTGGTAAGGATGGGCATTTCTGGGAGGTGGAGCTCGATTTTGTGTATGATGTTGTGGATGCGTATAAGATTGTGTGCTCATCACCGCATAGGGAGGCGGTGCCACGGCATAAGCAACATCTTGAAGGGGATAATGTGGTGGGACGATAGGAGGCACATATGATTGGATGAAGGACTTGCAGGCCCCTCTCAAGATTGAAACCAGCATGGCTCCCTCTTCTCTTTTGTTTCTGTCACTCCTTTTTTTTTCCTTTTCTTTTTCCAGACAATCTTTTTTTTACCCATTTTTTTCCTTTTCACTTTTTCTTTCTTTTTTACTCAATTTATTTATGGCTATGATCGAATTCGATGAGAATTACTTACATATCATGACGCCGCATGAATCAGATCTTGCGTAGTTCGGGAAGATTAGGAATAAAATAAATAAAACTAACTCTTTTTTTTTGCTTTTGGACTTTTTTACGAAAGAAAGACATATAAAGAAGAAAACAAATATTTATTTTTTATTTCAAATTTTTTTTTCGAAAGAAAAAACTACTAAAGAAGAAAAGATTTTTTTTTATTTTTGGACTTTTATTTTGAATTTATGAAAGAAAGACTTCTAAAGAAAAAAAAAATATTTTTGAATTTTTAATTTTCTTTTCAATTTTGAAAGAAGAATGAAAATATTTTTGGATTTTGAGAAGAAATTAAGAGAGAATATGTTTTTTTAAAATTGGGGTCTAAAAGAAAGACTTTCTAAAGAAGGAAGTAAAAGAAAATATTTTTTAGTTTTTTTTTTAAATTGGGGTCTCCAAGAAAGACTTTTCTAAATAGGAAGTAAAGAAAAATATTTTTGGATTTTTTTGAAATTTATGGGCCTTAAAGAAAGACTTTTCTGAAGGTGGAAGCAAAAGAAGATATTTTTGGATTTTTTTTAAATGGGGGCTTGAACCGATGACGTTTGCCTACGTATCTCACATTTGGTGAGAATCAAACCCGCGTAGTTCTGTCAGTTTTGACAGAACAAGGAAAATCTAACACTTCAAAATTTTGACTTATTTTGAAATTACTTTTCTTTTTCTCTTTTCTTTTTCTCTTTTTTTTTTAGAATTTCGGCAGAGTTTCAAGATTTTCAAATACCTACC
>MU674147.1:61663-77494 GCA_026770625.1 Nicotiana glauca | reverse complement strand
CAGTCCAGCATAGAGATGGCCCCGTATGAGGCATTGTATGGTCGGCATTGTCGTTCTCCTATCGGATGGTTCGAGCCTGCTGAGGCTAAGTTGCTTGGTACAGATTTGGCCCAGGATGCCCTGGATAAGGTTAAGTTGATTCAGGATAGGCTCCGCACAGCTCAGTCTAGACAGAAGAGCTACGCGGATCAGAAGGCGCGTGATGTATCATTTGCGATTGGTGAGAAAGTCCTCCTGAAGATTTCGCCCATGAAGGGCATTATGATATTCGGGAAGAAGGGCAAGTTAAGCCCAAGGTTTATTGGCCCCTTTGAGGTGTTGAGGCGAGTTGGAGAGGTTGCTTATGAGCTCGCATTACCTCCTAGTTTATCAGGAGTTCATCCAGTCTTCCATGTATCGACGCTCCGGAAATATCATGCCGACTATTCGCATGTGTTGGATTTCAGTACCATTCGGCTAGATGAGAGATTGGGCTATGAAAAGGAGCCAGTTGCCATTGTTGACAGGCAGGACCGCCAATTGAGATCCAAGAGGGTTTCTGCAGTGAGAGTCCAGTGGAGGGGCCAACCGGTCAAGGAGGCGACCTGGGAGTCCGAATAGGACATGCGGAGTCGATATCCCCACTTATTCAGCGGTCCAGGTACTTTTCTATATCCGTTCGAGGACGAACGTTTGTTTAAGAGGTGGAGAATGTAACGACCCGACTAGTCGTTTTGTATTTTCGAACCCCGTTCCGTTAAATAATACTTTACGCATTTGCTTTATCTAAATTATGACTTGCGGGGGGCGGGTGGTTCGGAAGTTAGAAGAATTTCGGGCAAGAATAAGCCTAGTTGCTTCTTTAAGTTTCTTTAAAAAGGCCAAGTTTGACTTCGGTCAATATTTTGGGAAAACGGACCCAGAATCGCGATCCGACAATTTCTAATGGTCCGTGGGAAAATATGGGACCTGGGCGTATGCCCGGAATCGAATTTTGAGGTCCGTAGCCCGAGTAATGAAATTTTTTGTAAAAATTATTAAGTTTAAGTTTCAAAGAGTTAAATAAACTAAGAAATTACTGTTTTCATAGGTATCGGGTTCGGATCTCAATTCCGAAACTTGGTACAAGTCCGAAATATTAGTTAAGACCTACCTGCAAAATTTGGTGTCAATCCGAGTAGTTTAAGGGCATTTTGACCCGTTGGTAGAAAGTTAAGAACTTGAATTTTCATTAAATTGGATCAATTGGTTTTGGGGTCCGATTCCTTGATTTAATAATATTTTGGGTGCTCCGAGGGTTCGATTAGGTCCGCCTCATAATTTCAGACTTGTCGGTATATTCGGGCGGGGCTCGGGAGCCCCGAGCGTCAAATGGTCAAGGTTTGAGCGAAGTCGTATTTTAAAGGAAACAAGTCTGCTGCTTCTGTCAAAACTGCTTCTGCGGCTTCTTGACCGCAGAAGCGGTGACCGCATAAGCGGCCACCTGGTCGCGGAAGCGGAAGGGCCAGACGGGGGAAAAACCGAATAAGCGTCCCTGGGACCGCAGAAGCGGTCCCGCGTATGCGAGAGGAAGACTGCAGAAGCGGTCCGGTCCACCATGCCCCAAACCGCAAAAGCGGTTATTTTTCCGCTGAAGCGGACGGCGCTTAAGCGGTACTCTGACCGCGTATGCGAAAATCGCAGAGGCAGTAAGGGTTTATTAAGTACGAACCCAAACTCATTTTTTTCTCATTTTTACACCATTTGGGCGATTTTGAAGGTTTTAAAGAAGGCATTTCTTCCTAGTATCACAAGGTAAGTAATTCCCATTCACTCTTAGCAAGAATGCATAAACATTAGGTGTGATTAACACTAAAAATTTGGGAAAATTCATGAGATTAAAGCTAGACCTAGGGTTTAACCAAAACTAAGTTTTAACCCTATAATTTCTTATGAAGCGAACTAGAAATCATATATTTGTGATCCTTAGGTGATAGAGAACAACTCCCTTTGAAAAATATTGGAATCCGGGCGTATGGGCCCGGGGTCGAAATTTAGGAAATTAATGTTAAATAGCTAGAACTCGATCTTGTGAGCCTTTATTTACTAGTTCTTGCTTCGTTTGACTAGTTTGGGACTGTTCGGCTTCGAATTAAGGACTTGAGCTATTTCTTGGAGATTGGGAGTGTGTGATAATAGATGCATCTATGGTTCGTGCCTCTCGACCCTCGGCAGTGCACATTTATTTTCTGTTGGAGCGGGCCGTCGACCTCGGCATGTTTGTGTATGATATATGTGTTGCAGTTAATTATGGTAGTAGTACTAATTGCAAAAATTAAAGGAAGAAACTGGAAATTTGATTAAGGCAAGAATACGAGTGAAAGACCCTTCTGTAGAACCTGTATTATTGATAATTTATTATGTTGTAGAATTTCCTCTACTATATCATATTATTTGGACCTTAGTAAGTATCAAGTCGACCTCTCGTCTCTACTTCTTCGAGATTAGACTGGATACTTACTGAGTACATGTGGTTTATGTACTCATGCTGCACTTCTGTACTTAAATGTACAGGTTTTGAGGCAGGTGGATCTGGTCAGTATTCGGGTGCGCAGCAGTGAGCTAGCTCAGGGACTTCTACGGTGAGCTGCCTTCTTTCTCATGCCGATCCGCAGCTGAAGAAGTCATTTCCTTGTATTTATGATTTTCTGTCTATTCTGATTCAGACAGTAGGACAGTATTTTGTATATTTTGTGTATACTCTATTGATCGCCCGTAGCTAGTGACACCGGGTTCTGGCACACACACTGTATGGATGTTCATTTATTTTTGGGGTATATTTTGCTATGTCAGTACTTTATAGTTTTGCTGATTTTCTATATTTTCTGA
Organism: Nicotiana glauca; assembly: GCA_026770625.1. Lineage (NCBI taxonomy): Eukaryota > Viridiplantae > Streptophyta > Magnoliopsida > Solanales > Solanaceae > Nicotiana > Nicotiana glauca. The sequence goes on along the minus strand of MU674147.1, from coordinate 74,647 downwards.
AAGTCTTTAACATGTTGGTTTTGGGTTAAACCAAAATGGGTATTTAAATCATAATTCCGCACCTGACTGGCCCAACTAGGGTGTTGCGCGCTATCATGATCTATTTATGAAAAAAAAATGGGTCGTGACACAGAAAAGATCTATCAGAAAATAGAAGGCGTGCCACACGTATAGTTCAAGAGAAAGGAAAGAACAACATTTAGTGTTCAGCAACCACAAAACTCCATTCCGTTCCTAGAAATGAAGCTTTGGCAGAAATTTTGTGAGCGGATAGCAATATTTGTCCAATGTTTTAATAGCGCATAGAGAATGAAAAATGAGCATACCCTGCTCTGATAGCTTAAACATTGTTTCTTGACTTTGATTCGGTCTTGAAAATCCAGAAGAACTTGTAACTGGAGCTAGCTTCACCGTACCATGCCATAGACCTTACATCCTTATGTGAATACATTAAAATTAGATCACGCATGAAGGTTAGGTCCTAATATTAAAAAAAGGTATTAAAATAAAAGTTAATGCAACTTTGGCCTAGCCTAGAGCAACATCACAAAGAAAAACAAAGTCTAATTCTCGTCCTATATGTAGATTGTACAGTGTACTCCATTCTGAAAATATATTTTTATATGTATGAAATCAAAGATTTATTTATTCTTACAGAAATAGGAGAAAAAGGAAATTAAAACTGCAATATAATTAACCAAATAATATTTTTCAAGCATAGTTTTCTCAAAAACTATTTTACTACTAGAAATCTCGCAAAAAGCGACCAAAATTGGTCGCTTATAGGCCCAAAAGCGACCAAAAAGTGACCAAAGAGGCCTGGTAGCTATATTGATGGTCCCTTTATTTTAGGGACCAACGTTGGTCGCTAATTAGCGACTAACTTTGGTCTCTAAGATAAAAGGACCAAATATTCCGGATAAAGACTATAGCGACCAACTTTGGTCGCTTTTATTATTTTAATAATATAACTTTGGCGACCAAAGTTGGTCTCTAAATGTAAAATAAGTTATTTATTTATTTATTATTAATCATAAAAAAGCGACCAATTTTGGTCTCTAAATTAAATATTATATTTTAAAATCTGGAAAATAGAGACCAAGGTTGGACGCTTTTTTATTAATTTTTTTAATTATTTTTAAAGATAAGCGACCAAAGTTGGTTGCTAATATCAAGATTTTTTTTTTTTAAATATAAGTAATCAAAGTTGGTAGCTATATTTCCAAAAAAAAAAAAATTTAATGGAATAGCGACCGAGGTTGGTCGCTTTTTGAGAAATATGGGTTAAATAGCGGCCAACTTTGAATGCTATTGCCCAGAAAATATTTTTTTAAAATAGAAACGCGGACGCTTTCCTAGGTATAAATGAATTTCTTGGGAAAAAAATTAATTTGCCACAAAATAATACTAGCAGTTTATAAATGCTGCAATACCTATTTCAAAATTTAAATGTTTGGGATTCAAAATAATTTTATTAAATAATTCATACAACAAAAAACAAATTTTACATTACAAATCAAATTCATATCAAATTAAACTTTACAAACAAGTACTATATGATAACTTTAATATTAGACAATTTATAGTAGTTCCTCAACAAATAAATATGTGAAAAATAAATTAAAAAAAAAAAGAAAAAGAGAATTTTGTTGCTCTTCGTTCTTCATCTCTCCTTCATTTTGCTTGTTCCTATTCTGCAAAAATAAAAAAATCACAATTAGTCAATAATATCTGTCACGACCCAATTCCCAAACCCGGTCGTGATGGCGCCTCTCGTGAAGATAAGGCCAGCCAACAGAACAACAATGCCTTATTTAACAATTAATAACTATAAATGAACAAATAATACGACTTATTAGCATTAATAACTGATATTTATCACTCACCACAACCCGACCGGGGTGTCACAAGTCATGAGCTAATACAGAGTTCACTAAAATACTAGAAGTCCGAAAATAGGAACTAAGTCTGAAAGGAACAGGAACAACATAAAATAAGGAAGAAGATCTGGTGCCGCGGACGCTAGCGGTCACCTGACTCAGCCATGAGAACAAATCTTCAATCAGCTAATAACCCGCTACCGGGTGAACAATACCTGCAACTGCACGCGAGGTGCAGGGAGTAAAGTGAGTACTTCCAACTCAGTGGTAATAAGAGTAAATAATACTGAGCGGTAAGAAATCACGTAAGAGCACTCCATCATGCTATATAGGACAGTACAACCTTTTGAGAAAACAGTAAAACCGTGAAATCCTTTGGAAAACATCTGGGCTCAGTGGAAACCTCTTTTGAAAATATTCCTTTTCGACAGTTGCGAAAAATAATTTCAACAAGTAGGAAATAATCAGAAATCTGCCCCTCGAGCTCAATATCAACCTCTCAGTACAGTATCAGCCCCGCGGGCTCACTCCTAACTCACAGAGTACAACATCAGCCTCTCGGGCTCACTCCCAACTCACAAAGTACAACATCAGCCTCTCGGGCACAGCACTCCATTAACAAATAACACCAGGGTATCTGGTAAACAATGCAAGAAATAGCATGGATGCCAATGATATGAGTGTTGAATGTCATGACAACATTACAAAATAAGAACAAATGCATGAGTGCAATGCAATGCATATGACGGTACACTCTAGTACCCGCTGCGGCGTGCAGCCCGCTCCATTTATTTATCGTCAACGGCGCTCACTGGGGGTGTGTACAGACTCCGGAGGGGCTCCTACAGCCCAAGCGAAATAACAAGCCATCTCGTGGCATCACATCTAGGCTCTCAGCCTCATATCAATATCAGTATAACCATCCAGGCACTCGACCTCAATATCAATGTAACACCGCTGCGGCGCGTAGCCCGATCCATGCTCAGTCCAGAAAATCATCATAAGCCCCTTGGGCATTTATAAGACAGTAGTTCTCAGCCCGAAATATCATTTGAGTTTTTCAAAACTTAGAAGTATGACTGAGTTTGCAAAACAGTATTTAAAACCTTGGACTGAGACCAAATGATATGCAAGATATGCTAAAATAGTAATATCAATCCCTAAAGGATTCACATAGTTGGCACGAAGCCCAAACATGGCAATCAACCCAAATTATGATGATAACAAGTTGTTTCAGTCAAACACGCAGTAAAAATCAACTACCGGGACAGACCAAGTCACAATCCCCAACGGTGCTCTACCCCACGCTCATATCCAGCGTGCAAGTCACCTCAATACAGCACTATGATGTGCAAATCCGGGGTTTCAAACTCTCAGGATATCATTTACAAGTATTACTCACTTCGAGCCGGTGAAATCTCTAGCTCGCGATGCCTTTGCCCCTCCAACCGGCCTTCACGCGCGTCAAATCTATCCAAAATCAGAGAGAATACATCACAATATGGAAATGGGACAATACCCAATCGAAAACAATCGAAAAATATCGAAATTCACGAAATTTGCGAGCCCCGGGCCCACGTATCGAGACTTAGAAATTTTTACATCATCGGGTTCCTTATCTCGCCACGAGTCTATACTTACAAAAATCTCTCAAATCAGACCACAAATGGCCCCTCAAATCCTGGATATAGAGTTTCAATCTCAAGCCCTAATTTCTTATAATTTGGCTATGTTTTCATGAATTTCAAGGATGATTCTTCGATAAAATCGTGTATTTAACACATAAAGCTTACCTCCAATCGATTCCCAACCAAAACCCTTCGAAAATCTTGACAAAAGCTCCCAAGCTCGCTAAAAATGGTGGAAATGAGTTGGGTTCGCGACTGGAATGTTTTTAACATTCTGCCCGGATCACTCAAGCACCTTCTATGCGATCGCATTACTACCATTGCGATCGCATGGACCAAAAATCCAGCCCCCTTGAAATCCTCTTACGCGATCGCATGACAAGCTCTGCGATCGCAGAGCACAGTCACCCCTTTCTATGCGATCGCACAACCATCTCTGCGTTCGCATAGAACAAACGTTATCAGGGACCCCAGGTCCAAATTGCACTACGCGATCGCAACCCCCGGAATGCGAACGCACTGACCAATTTTCCACACCTATGCGATCGCACAGCCCTTTACGCGATCGCATAGAGCAAATCTGTGACCCCTCCAATACCTTCTATGCGATCGCATGAAGCCTTCTGCGATCGCATAGAACAAAAGTTCTCTGCAATTTTTCTGCTGTATTTTCCAACTCAAAAATTCCCCTTAGCGATCCAAAATCACCCCGAGGCCCTCGGGACCTCAACCAAAAGCACAAATATGTTCTAATACCTCATTCAAACTTGATCGAACCATAAAAACACTATCGTTAACATCAAAATCGTCAAGTTTCATCAAATCAAGGCTTAAGTTAAACTAAAACTTTCAAAACTCACATTCAATCAAAAACCCGACCTAAACACCTCCGAATCAACTGAAATTTTGCACACAAGTCCAAAATTGCCAAACGAAGCTACTGAAACTCTCGAAATTCCATTCCGACTCCCGGATCAAAATTTCACCTATCAATCGGAAATCGCCAAAATACTAACTTCGCCAAAATAGGCTAACTTCTTCCCCGGACCTCCAAAATTACTTCCGATTGCGCTCCTAAGCCTTAAATCATCTCCCGAAACTAAACGAATCATCAGAATTCAATTCCAAGCCCCTAACTCACAAGTCAACGTCCGGTTGACTTTTCCAAACTAGTTCTTCCTTAAAGAGACTAAGTGTCTCTTTTCTTAATAAAAATCACTCCAATTCAATTCTAATGCACCCAATACCGATAATGAAACTTAAGGAAGCAGAAAATGGGAAGAACGGGGTAGTAACACACGAGACGACGGGTCGAGTCATCACAATATCATTTTCAGTCAATCTCTTAACAATTAATATGAGAAATAATCGAAAGAAACAAAGCAAAAAAATTAAATTAATATCCAGATCTACATGTGTGAAGTTCGAAATTAAAACAAAGCAAAAAAAATTAAAAAGTAAAATAAAGCAAAACGCTGCAAAATCGTGAAAGCCACAATGGAAAAGGTTGGTGTGAGGTGGGTTTGTTTGCTAAGCAGTGCTTTAGCAGCAAAAAGAGAGAAGAAAAAAATAAGGGGAGATTGAGAGAGAAGGGTGACGGCTCTAGCTCTTAAGGGGGATCTGATTGTGTTCTCTAGGGTTTGGGAAGGTGAGGTTTTAAAGTGAAGGGATGATGGGCCGAGTATATGAGTGGGTCTGTGAAATTTTAAGGCCATTGGGCCGTTACATCAGGCCCAATCTGCTTTGGTCGCTTTTTTTTAGAAATCTGGGTAAATAGCGACCAACGTTGGTCGCTATTTTTGTAGATAATTAAGTTTTGACTGTTTGACTAAAATAGAGATCAACATTGGTCGCTATTTTTGACTGTTTGACCAAAATAGCGATCAAAGTTGGTCGGTATTTCTAAAAAACAAAATTAAATAACTTTTTTTTCTATTTTCGTTTTTAAATATTATAAGCTATAAAAAAATCTAATTAGCTATAAATATTTATTTTATTTAAGTATAATTATTATAAATAGTTAAAAACTATAAGCATAATCTTTAAAAAAATTATATAAACTTGGTAATTACTTTTAATAGATTATAATAGGTTAATTACTACTAATACACTTACTAATTACTATAAGCGACAAAAAAAGTCTGTCGGAATATATATATAAAAGCTATATTCGATATAATATTAGCTAGTACACTGATACTTAGTACATAGTATAGTGTAAGTATATATATAAGCTATATTCGATATATATATTATAAATTTAGGATTTTAATTCAATATATATATAAAAGTTATATTCAATATAATATTATATATATATATATATAAAAGTTATATTCAATATAATATTAGCTAATGCACTGATACATAGTGCATAGTATAGTGTAAGCATATATATAAGCTATATTCTATATATATATATATATATTATAAATTTAGGATTTTAATTCAATTTAAGATATATATATATATATATATATATATATATATATATATTCGATATATTATTAGCTAATGCACTGTCACGACCCAGATTTTCCACCATCGGGAGTCGTGATGGCGCCTACTAGTGGGAGCTAGGCAAGCCAACTCTTATTGATCCTTCCTTTGTTTTTCAACTCTTATCTTAAAACATTTAGCAATAATAATAGGATTACAACGGAATAAATTAATTTAGCGAAAGACTTAGTAAATGTTACTAGATGCGATACAGAAAATCCAAACATAATTCACTACCCAAGAACTGGTGTCACAATACTCACGAACTTCTATGAATACTAAACACAATCGTTTGAAAGAAATATAAAATTGTTTGTCTCGAATACATGAGATAACAGAATAAAAATAAAGATATAGGAGACGCCGGGTCCTGCGGATGCCTGCAAGGCTGCCTCGGTGTCTCGATGGTCGGAATGCAAACACTCGCACTACTACTGCTGCAGCTGTCCAAAACCTGTATCTGCGCAAAAAGAGCGCAGAGTGTAGAATCAGCACAACCGACCCCATGTGCTAGTAAGTATCTGGCCTATCCAGGCGAAGTAGTGACAAGGCTAGAACCAAACACTCACATAAACCTGTACAAATTCAAAATATATATATATATATATATATATATATATATATATATATATATATATATATGCAGGAAACAACATTTAATATTTGGGAGGGGAAAAACCTACTCTGGGGTAGCAACAATTTAATCATAACATCGTCAGATAAAAAGTGAAGTGGTACAATACGACAGATAAGGAAAAACACGGAACAACTCTACATATGGAATCAACATACTTGGTCCATACTCCATTGCGGCGCGCAACCCGACCCTTCCTATTATTATTGTACCGTTGCGGCGTGCAACCCGACCCTTCTGATTTCGTTATCAACACAGTATTCAATATATCACCGACAACTATGGACAATAACAATAATCAATATTAAATTGTGGTAGGCGTACCACTCGCGCCCATTTTCATCTTTAACATAGTTCTCAAAATATATAATTGGCAAGAGAAACAATAACCGGGTGCCAAGGCACAACAAATAATTCTTTCATAGAATCTCATAAGAATGCAAGATTATCAATTTAAGACACACGGTCATGCTCGACCCCCAACGTATAGATACTTGTCACCATGCCTATACGTCGGACATAACACATCACAATTAGCAATTATACTCAACTCTTATTCCCTCAAGCTCGGATAGATCAAACACTTACCTCGAAGGTTTACAGCCAACTCAATCCTTAGCAATGCCTTTTCCTTTCGAATTTGGATCCAATTCAATCGTATCTACACACAATTGATTTAATATCATCAATAATACTTCACAAACTAATCCAAATGGCTAAATATATTTGCTACAACATTCTGCCCAGAATAGTGAAAATCGACCCCGGGCCCACTTGGTCAAAACACGAGGTTCGAACCATTTTCCGGTCACCCATAACCCCACGAGTTCAAATATATAATTTGTTCTTAAGTTCGACCCCAAAACGAGGTCTAATTCACAAATTCTTTGAAACCCTAACTATACCCAATTCTCTAATTTTCTACCTATTTTCACATGTTTAGGACTAAGAATTTGATTGATGTTGATGAAAAATGAAGAAGACGAGTTAAACAATACTTACCCAATGAACTTTGGCGAAGAAATGCTCCAAAGATAGCCCCAAAGCTGTGGAGAAGAGAGAGTTTGAGAAATGGGATTTTTATCCCGTTTCAGCTCTGTTTTAGAACTTAAATCACTAGGAAGAAAAATTGTTCATCGCGTTCGCGACAGGGAACGGGTAGGTATCGTGTTTGCAAAGTGACAATGCGAACGCGAAAAAGAAAAATCCGGGGACTTCACGTATGCCCTTCGCGTTCGCGTGAACAGGGTCGCGTTCGTGAAGGGTGGAAGGGTCAAGGCATCGCGTTCGCGTGGTCTTAATCGCAAGCACGTAGAAGAAGGCCTGGGGTCTGGGACCTGCTTGTACGCGAACGCGAGAGAGGGCTCGCGAATGCGTTGAAGGGGGAGCCTCGGCATCTTGAATGCGTGGGCTAGATCGCGAACGCGAAGAAGGGAAAAGGAGAGCATCGCGAACGCGACCATAGGGACGCGAACGCGATGAAGGAATGCTTGCTGCAGATTTTTCTGCAACTTTTCTAAGTCCAAAACCACCCCGATACCTATTTGAAATTCACCCGAGCCCTCGGGGCTCCAAACCAAATATGAACACTGACTCAAAAACATCATACGAACTTGCTCGAGCGATCAAATCGCCAAAATAACATCAAAATCAATGAATTGAGCCTTAAATCCAAGAAATCTTTCAAAATTTCATAACTTCCAAATTTTCCAATTTAAGGCCTAAACACGTCAAACGACGTTCGTTTTCAACCAAACTTTACAGAAAGCGCTTAACGCAAATTTAAGACCTGTACCAGGCATCGGAACCAAAATACGAGCCCGATACCTATATTTTCTAACTCATTTTCATTTCTATTTTTCCTTAATAATTCCAGAAAACAATTTAACAGAAAAATTCTTTTACTGGGGTTCTGGACCTCGGATTTCGTCTCCGGGCACATGCCCAACTCCCATATTTTTCTACGGACCTCCCGGGACCGTCACATCACGGGTTCGGGTCCGTTTACCCAAAATGTTGACCAAACTCAACTATATCAATATAAATATCAAAATTCTTGAAGTTTTTCACATAATTCATATGTTTCAACATAAAAATTTTCCGGCTGCGTGCCCAGACTGTGCACGTAAATCGAGGCAACTAAAAGTGAGGTTTTCAAGGCCTCGGAAGTACGGAATGACTAAGAAAATAAGTGATGACCCTTTGGGTCGTCACATTCTCCACCTCTAAAATAACCGTTCGTCCTTGAACGGACAAAAGAAAGAGGTACCTGAGTCAGGGAATAGATGAGGATAACGGCTCCGTATGTCAGACTCGGACTCCCAAGTCAATGCCTTAGGAGGCTTACCTCTCCACTTAACTCGCACAGAAGGGAAACGCTTCGACCTCAACTGTCGAACCTACCGGTCTAGAATAGCTACCGGTTATTCCTCATAAGATAGATCCTTGTCCAATTGGATAGTGCTGAAATCTAATACGTGCGATGGATCGCCGTGATACTTTCGGAGCATAGATACATGAAACACTGGATGCACAGTTGACAAGCTAGGTGGCAAGGCAAGTCTATAAGCCACCTTTCCCACACGATCAAGAATCTCGAATGGGCCAATAAATCTAGGGCTAAGTTTTCCCTTCTTCACAAATCTCATCACGCCCTTCATAGGCGACACTCAGAGCAATACTCGCTCACCAACCATGAAAGCTATATCTCGAACCTTATGATTTGCATAGCTCTTTTGCCTGGACTGGGTTGTACGAAGCCTATCCTGAATGATCTTGACCTTATCTAAGGCCTCCTGAACCAAAACTGTACCTAACAACCGATCCTCTCCCAGCTCCAACCATCCAACCGGAGAACGACACCGCCTACCATACAAGGCTTCATAAGGAGCCATCTGAATGCTCGATTGATAGCTGTTATTATAAGAAAACTCTGCTAAAGGCATGAACTGGTCCCACGAACCTCCAAAGTCAATAACACAGGCTCGGAGCATATCCTCCAATATCTGAATAGTCCGCTCGGACTGTCCATCCGTCTGAGGATGAAATGCTGTGCTCAACTGCTCCTGGGTGCCTAACTCTCGCTGAACTGCTTTCCAGAAACGGGAGGTAAACTGCGTACCTCGATTAGAAATGATGGATACCGGTACACCATGAAGGTGAACAATTTCCCAGATATAAATTTCAGCTAACCTCTCGGATGAATAGGTGACTGCCACAGGAATAAAATGCGCTGACTTGGTTAGTCTATCAACAATGACCCAAACCGCATCAAACTTCTTCCGGTTCAACGGAAGTCCAGTAATGAAGTCCATAGTGATCTGCTCCCATTTCCACTCAGGAAGCTCAATTCTCTGAAATAAACCACTAGGCCACTGATGCTCTTATTTAACCAGTTGACAGTTTAAGCACCGTGCTACATATGCCACAATATCTTTTTTCATTCTATGCCACCAATAATGTTGTCGCAAATCCTGATACATCTTTGCTACACTTGGATCAATAGAATACTGGGAACTGTGAGCTTCCTCCAGAATCAATTCTCGAAGTCCATCAACATTTGGCACACAAATTCGCCCTTGCAATCTCAGAACTCCATCAGCATCTAAGGTGACCTGCTTGGCACCTCCTCGCTGAACCGTGTCTTTAAGGATACATAAATGAGGATCATCAAACTGCCGATCGCGGATACGCTCCAATAATGAAGAGCGAGCGATCGTGCAAGCTAGCACTCAACTAGGCTCATAAATATCTAGCCTCACGAGTCAGTTGGCTAAGGCCTGGACATCCAAAGCAAGCGGCCTCTGACTGACCGGAATATAAGAAGAACTGCCCATACTGGATGACTTCCTGCTCAAAGCGTCGGCCACCACATTTGTTTTTCCCGGGTGATATAAGATGGTAATATCATAATCCTTCAACAATTCCAACCACCTTCTCTGCCTCAAATTCAACTCCTTCTATTTAAACAGATACTGAAGTCTCTTGTGATCGGTGAATACTTCACATGCCACGCCATACAGATAATGCCTCCAAATCTTCAATGCGTGAACAATCGCTGCCAACTCCAGATCATGCACTGGATAGTTCTTTTCATGGACTTTCAACTGCCTCGAAGTATAGGCAATGACCTTGCCATCCTGCATCAACACTGCACCAAGCCCAATACATGAAGCATCACAATAGACTGTATAAGGTCCCGAACCTGTGGGCAAAACCAACACCGGTGTTGTGGTCAAGGCTGTCTTGAGCTTCTGAAAGCATGCCTCACATTCATCTGACCATTCAAACTGGACACCTTTCTGCGTCAACCTGGTCATTGGTGTTGCAATAGATGAAAACCCCTCCACGAACCGCTGATAATAACCTGCTAATCCCAATCTGTGGCTGATGTCGGTCTAGGCCTGTTCTTGACTGCCTCAATCTTCTTTGGATCAACCTGAATACCTGCTGCCGTCACAATATGACCCAGGAATGCAACTGAACTTAGCCAGAACTCACACTTTGAAAATTTTGCATACAGTTGGCTATTTTTCAGAGTTTGAAGAGCCACTCTGAGATGCTTCCCATGCTCCTCCTGACTGCGGGAGTATATCAATATGTCATCAATGAAGACTATTACAAACAAGTCTAAATAAGGCCTGAACACTCGATTCATCAATTCCATAAAACTTGCTGGGGCATTTGTCAACCCAAAAGACATGACCAGGAATTCATAATGTCCGTACCGAGTGCGGAATGCTTTCTTAGGAACATCAGATGCCCTAATCTTCAACTGATGGTAGCCAGATCTCAAGTCTATCTTTGAAAACACCTTGTCACCCTGAAGCTGGTCAAATAAATCATCAATTCGCGGGAGTGGATATTTATTTTTGATAGTAACCTTGTTCAACTGCCGATAATCAATGCACATTCTCATCGAACCATCTTTCTTCTTTACAAATAATACCGGCGCACCCCACGGCGAAACACTGGGTCTAATGAAACCCTTTTCAAGTAAATCCTGCAACTGTTCCTTCAATTCTTTTAACTTTGGCGGAGCCATGCGATATGGTGGAATAGAAATGGGCAGAGAACCCGAAGCCAAATCAATGCAAAAATCAATATCCCTATCGGGTGGCATACCCGGCAGGTCTGAAGGGAAAACTTCGGGAAACTCACGAACCACGGGCACAGAATTAATAGAGGGGACCTCGTCACTGGAATCACGAACATAGGCTAGATAAGCCAAACACCCAACACCCTTTCTCAACCATACGCCGAGCCTTAACATACGAAATAACATTGCGGGTAGTATGACCAGAAATTCCTTTCCACTCTATACGAGGAAAATTCGGCAGAGCTAAGGTCATAGTTGTCACGACCCAAATTCCATACCAGGTCGTGATGGTGCCTCTCGTGAAGACAAGGCCAACCAACAACCCCAAATTCTCTTTTTCTTACAGCTATTAAACATAATGAATATAAAATACAACTTATTGGCATTTAACTATTAATTCCATCACAATACGACCCGACCGAGGTGTCACAAGTCACGAGCATCTAATGAGTAGGAACACTACTATTGGGCCAACAAAGTATATATACAAGATAAAAATTGGAATTCAAAGATGCGATATGGTGCCACGAACGATGGCGGTCACCTTGCTCAACTACCACAATATGGCCTTCGGTCCTGCTAATAACCCGTTACTGGGTGAACAATACCTGCAACTGCACGCAAGGTGCAGGGAGTAAAGTGAGTACTTCCAACTCAGTGGTAATAAGAGAGAATAATATCTGAGCGATAAGAAAACACGTATGGGCACACCAAAATGCTATAAAAGACAGTACAACCCTTTGACAAAAACCGTTATTCTGTGAAAAACCTTTAGAAAATCTCAAGATCAGTTAAAAATATCTCTTTTGAAAATCTCTTTTACAATTATCCCTTTTTCTTTTTCAACAGCCAAGCATATGAATGCTATATTATATAGAGCAAGTCGGCTCATAAGTCGGCCCCTTGGGCATAACACTCCTCAACATATAACACCAGGGTATCTGGTCAACTAGGCGAATAACAGTATGTATGCCAATGATATATGAGTGCTAAATGTCATGCCACGTAGTACAAACAGGAGTGAATGCATGAATACAATGCAATGCATATGACCGCTACGGCACGTAGCCCGATCCATTTAACGTCGACGGCGCTCACTGGGGTGTGTACAGACTCCGGAGGGGCTCCTACAGCCCAAGCGCAATAATACTGCGGCGTGCAGTCCGATCCACGTAACATATCACTGCGGCGTGCAGTCCGATCCATATAATATACTACTGCGGCGTGCAGTCCGATCCATGCAAT
>MU674147.1:13076-25008 GCA_026770625.1 Nicotiana glauca | reverse complement strand
TATATATATATATATACTAGATGAAGGTTACCCGTGCTATCGCACGGGCCCAACATATGAAGCATTGTGCCCTTTTTTTTTAAATGTTTTGGTGCCAATGAAATGGTGTTCTATCTAATATCCAATAGAGTAAAAACTGCCATAGCCGCACTATTAGTTGCCTTAAGAGAATGAAAAGAAGAAACTTCACCTTCCAAGTGCTAACTCAAGAATTAACTTGTAACAATAATTTACACTGCCTTACCAATAAAACCTTTGGAAATACAAGTTCCAAGATAACCATAGCCCTATCCCTCCAAATCTTCATTACAACTGCACAGTACATCCACGAGTCCAACCAAATGGCAATCAATGAACAACAAACAGAGATGTAACAAGCTAATCCATATGATCTTCTCATTTAAGATGCAACAAGCTAATCCATATGATCTTCTCATTTAAGATGCATCGTCAGATAACCCAAAAAATGGTAACAGCTAGTTTGTTTCTTTAGCATGCTCCACATAAGGCGTGAATTTATAACATCACAGCAAAAATGATTAAAACATTTATAGCTCCTACGTAAATAAGTAGCTGCGCAGCAGCTACAAAATAGGAGTTAGATAGAATACAATGAAGACAATATAATGTATCAGGAAAAAGAAATAAACCATTAAATGTACGACAATAGTTAAATGGTATAGAAGGAAAAATAGACGCTTAATGACAATTTTAAAAACTACCTTGTGTCCTCGATTTTCTGTTGATGTACTTACGAAATAAGTGAACTCTAAATTGTTAAACATTTTAATTCATAGTATTACTAAGAGTTAATACCCTTAAACACGCCTAAACTATACCATTTTTGTCATTTTACTACCTAAACTATTGATGTCCCCAGAAACCCCCTGAACTATATCACCTTTCGTATAAAAAAAACCCCATCGCATTAGCTGTAGTGCGTGTGATACACGCCCTAATTAAATTATAAAATATGCCATGTGGCATGCCATGTGGGTAACTAATTTAATTAATACTAAAATTCACATAAGCGACGAGGGGGTTTTTATACGAAGGGGAATATAGTTCAGCGGGTTTTCGGGGATACTCGATAGTTTAGGTAGGAAATTGACAAAAATGGTATAGTTTAGGTGGGTTTGAGGGTATTAACGCTAAAAAAAATTAGGACAGATTTACTTTTTACATCATAAACTCAGTAAGAAGTAATTTACCCTAACATTTGAACAACCAAAAAATACACATTGAAACATATACTAATAATAAGTAGCATCTTCAACATTTTCTTCTTCTTCAATTCGACGTTCAATTTTATCCTTCTGTAACCCAAGAATTATCACCTTACATTGGCCATATTAAATCACATAAAATATGATGATTTGCAAGATGATTACTCCATAGTACTTGCATCCAAAAAAATGTTTTCCCGGGTTAGCATTTGTCATTGATGTTCTCAAAAAAGCAGGTTGCCCACAACCACAAAACACATTAAATCTCATGATTCTTCGACAATGGGTGTTATTCTTTCAAATTAATTTTGGTGACAATGAAGGATGGATAAAAAGGGTGAAGAAATGATGAAGAAAGGTGAAGAAATGGTGAAGAAAGGTGAAGAAATGGTAAAGAAATGGAGAATATGGTGTAATATAAACAAAAAAGGAATAAATTATAAGTTTTTTGAAAAAAGGGGCTAATTAGCCGTTATTGAATCTGCCAGGTGGGCCCCGTTTATGCTTATTTTCAATGTTCACGCGCTTTTGCGCAATGGATTTCACACATTATGCCATATAAGCGACGGGGGGATTTAATTACAAAGGGGGATATAGTTCAGGGGGTTTCTAGGGATACCCAATAGTTTAGGTATGAAACTGACAAAAATTGTATAGTTTAGGCGGGTTTGAGGGTATTAACTCTATTACTAAGTGCGCCAATCAGAAGTTTTGATTGCTGTCAGAAATTTTGGTTACTTGTTATAAGTGCACGGCAAATTTTTGAGCACCATTCTAATAAAAGCGCAAAAAAATTCTTTTTTGCACTAATAAAGGTGAAGAAGCACTTCAAAGAAGTCATGCTAAGCAGATCCAAATGAAAATATCTAGAAATACATATAATCATGTGCTTGTTAACAAGAGGGGTCGCTCTGATGGTAAGCAACCGCCACTTCCAATCGAGAGGTTATGAGTTCGAGTCTCCCCAAGAGCAAGGTGGGAAGTTCTTGGAGGGAAGGATGCCGGGGGTCTATTTGGAAACAGCCTCTCTATCCCAGGGTAGGGGTAAGGTCTGCGTACACACTACCCTCCCCAGACCCCAGTAAGTGGGATTATACTGGGTTGTTGTTGTTGTTGTTGCATGTGCTTGTTAACCTCAAAATCTAGATATATACTATTGTAGCTGTCTGAAATCAACTTGTGCTACACATAAGCGAAGTAAAATTGAAAATTCACCTTAATTACTGAAGCCAATCTACATGAATATCCCACCTACAAGCTACAATTCAATAGAGAAGAATACTACCAAACCATGTACCATGACCAGACAGTTCAAGAACAAAGTGAGTAAGTACCATAAAACAAATGGTACCTATTTTGTTTTATAAGGTGAAATTTGGAGATGAATGACTTGTGAACAACAGAGAAACTTTCTCTAGAAAGATGCAGTAATTTGAAGACCAATGAAAGATGGCAAGAAATTCAAAGCTATTTGAGTTATGGGATGCCAATGCAAGAAGTTTATGAGAAAGGCATAGATTGTTTGACAGCTGGACAAAATTAATACTGTCTATCTTCCTTAGTTAGAGGTGCTTAGGAAAAACTGATTTGTGATTCTACTACCATAATATAAGAACCCACAAGATAACACACTTATTATTCACACCAAGGTTGAAGAGGGCTATGGTTTCAATTTCTTGAGCAATCAAAATTAGCACAGACGTTTCAGGAGAAAAAGGAAACCTGAGGGTTGTTTAATTCCACAACAGCCCTCTGCCGCAGCTATGTAAATATTTTCAAAAGCCTATCCTTTGCTGCCACACCAATTCGACAGTTGTGCATCAACTCGCGTATTATGATGCAACAAATAATACCGGATCATTTAGTTTCTGTCAAATATATATGATGTCAATTATTTGTACGTATTTATAATACTTGAATGAATATAATAAAGACATTAAAGAAGATTAATTGGGCAACTTCCAATAGTAAAACTAATCACATCATTGAAATAAACAAAGATATCCATATAAAATCAAATAATGAAACCATCTCTAAGGTAGAAAATGAAATTACTATATCAAAATTTGATTAGTATGACAGTACCTTTTAGTACCAACTTGTGAAAATATTTTACTTTAGAAGATCTCATTAAAATACCTGCAACATAGATATATACGTGTTAGTAAGCAATAAAGGAACATAAAGACATCAGAATAGAAGATGATAATTTTGAATTTATTTCTCATTTCGTTTCTTAAACGATCAATAGATTTTTTTCGCCAACATATTGAATAGTGATGTATAAAAGAGGAAATCGGTAAGTACATTCAAATGAAGAAATAAAATATAATTGTTATTACCAATATACAATAGACTCTCCTCCTTTGTCCGGGCTTGGGACCGGCTGTGTTACAATATAATTTGAACACAGGTGGAGTTAAAAATATTATTTTTTCCTAATATAAATGTCAACCAACCAGGTCAGCTTCACAAAGTTGAAAAAAATTTACATAAATATGCAAGTAGCTTTTGTGTTTATAGATTTGCAAAGATGAATGCTTTGACTTATTGGTCTTGGAAAGTTTCACAATATAAATATTTTGATTTGTATATTGTGCATTAAAAAATTATACCATATGAGTAAAAATTTAGGAAGGATTTGCAGATACACAAGCCAACTCTTATTTAGCACATAGTAAATTGCAAATAAATTATCTCAACTCTCAAGAAAATTATTGAAATAAAGAATATAAGGCTAAACTAGGAATATAAAGAAGAAACCTATAGACTTATAGAAGTGCTTTTTGAATGATTTCGTCATACATTATGTTATATGTAGAATGGTCATCATCGTTATCTACGGTAAGTGGTCGAATTAATATTTTAATACAACTTGAACTCTTTGATCTGGATAAAGCAACATATAGCTGGCCATGAGAAAATACTGGCTCACGCAAATAAATACCAACATAATTTAATGTTTGCCCTTGCGCTTTATTTATCGTCATTGCAAAACACATGCGTATTGAAAATTGAGTTCTTTTAAATGGGATTGGTAACTTCTCATCATCCGAAGATGACACTGGTATTCTAGGAATAAATACATGTGTATTTTTAAAATCACCACTCGCAATTTTAGCGCTTATAACACGACTCTTAAAATCACAGCATATCAGTCGGTACTATTGCATAAACCTTCACAAGGATTTAAATTTCGTAGCAACATAATAGGACAATTTTCCTTCAAGATTAATTTGTAAGGAGGCAAACCATCAGGGTTGAATGAATGTAAAAAATCCTCAAAATGGCTCTGATCATTTGGTTCAACGGTTTCATCCATTGCAATAAATGTTTTAGCTTCTGCAGGGAATTGAGCTATGAGTCTATCATTTATTTCATCAACAAATTTATTTTTTGTTGTCAAAATAACGCGCGAAGTTAAAAAAGAAGAATTGTGAAGAGACATGTGCAAATTAGGATATATTATGTTGAATAAAAGATCCAAAGATTCTTTTTCAATAATATAAGGAACAATGAAAGACCTCGGAATTTATATTTTATTATCCATGTTTGTTTTTTCTTTTCCATTTCCAATTCGCATCAAATGTTCACAAAAAGAGGGATTAGTTTTGACACGCATATTCTCTGATAACTGTAGTTTTTCAAGTCCGTTCCATATTTCGGAGTTCAATATGCTTTCCCGAATGAAATTTTCCTTTTTTTCACTTCGAACCACAGGAAGAGTTTATCTAAAATCCCCTCCAAACACAACAAGTTTTCCGCCGAAAAGCACGTTTGTGTTCATTATATCTTTCAAGAGAGAATCTAAAGCTTCAATCATGTTCTTTTTTTCCATTGATACTTCATCCCACACAATCAATTTTGCATCACGAATCAAAGATGCCAGTGAGCTTTGATTGCTAATATTGCAAGAAAATTTTTCATCGATATTAATCGGAAATTTAAAACGTGAATGAACTGTTCGTCCTCCTGGAAGGATCGAAGCTGCAACTCCAGAAGTTGTTGTTTCTAATGCTATAAATCCTTTAGATCTCATAGTTGCTAATAAGGCACAATATAAAAATGTCTTGCCACTTCCTCCAGGACCGTCAATGAAAAATGCTCCTGATTCATTAGCAAATACTCTTTGCAAGTTTATGTCATATTCTATTTTCTGTTCTGTATTTAATTTTTTATGTAACAACAAATCTTCGTTACTCACAATGATGTTTCTTTCGAAATATGCTTCCTTCGCTTCATTTGCCATTTTTGAAGATGTAATATTTTTTGAAACAAGACTGAACTCATTAATATCGCGACTCATAGAATGTAATATATCATTGATGTGATTCAAAACAGCGAGATGTATATCTTTTGTTGTTATATTGGCTAGGATTTTAAAATCTTCGGACATTGAATCTTCAAATTATTCCCACAGTTCTCTTGGATTGTCAGGGCTGCAGTATACTAATATTGTAGCAAATAAACGTCTTAAACTATAAGGCATTTGATAACATGCAGCCTCTAACATACATTCAATCAAGCTGTTGTCACAGTGTAACAACCCTTTTTTTCTGCAGATTCTCTAAATGTGTCGCAACATATTCCAGTTACTGTTAAAAGATCTTTGTATGATTTTGGTGCTCTCACATTCATTAGTAATAATCTAAGGTAATATCTTTCTCCCTCTGTTGGATGACATGTTACAACCCGGCCAATAACGTGACCTTGTTGTCGTCGAGTCCACATTTTATAGGTAGATGACCATACGAAGTGTTGTGGAAAATCTTTATACAGTAATTTAAGCTCTTTAGCATCTTTATTTGTTTCATTCATCAAAAAGAATTCTATCAAAATCGTCTTCTTAATCATAGGATTTTTCAAGATACTATCTATTGTGTCGATTTTTTTACAAGAGACAAATTGTAGTCCGTCAAGATGTAATGGGAGGTGATAAGCACTCGGAGTCATTTCACTAATAGAAAATGCAAATAAGCGCCACATAACTTCTGGAGGTGACACCCATCTAGCAGATTGATACTCTTTTATTTTATCTATTTGTATATTTGTGTTATCTTCCTATAAGCCAAATGATATCTTATCATGTCCTTTACAGATATATTTGTATATATATTTCACAACTTTAATATCGGAGCAAACCTCTACATTTATATGGCAATTGTATTTACATAGCAGATAGGGGTTGTAGGGAACAACCCATGAGTTATCAAGAAATTATTTTCTAACTTTCACAGATTTACCAGTATTTCGTCTTCTATGAATTAGGTATGAGTTCTTTCCTTTCGTTGTCTCATCAGCGAAGCTCTTGGGGTACTTAAGTTTGCACTCATTTCTTTTCATACATAAATTTATGGGATTTAAATGACCACAATGCCCATGCATCATGTGTTAAACAACAAGCTTATGTAAGTAAAAGTATGTATCAGGGTCAGGCAGCTCAGCACAAACAAATTTGTCATAAGCCTCGGACGTTAATAATTTGTAGTCATCAGTAAGTATTGTCACACCTGCTTTTGGCGCTACCCCACCCCGCGAAGGGCGTGGTAAAGGGAGTTTTTCCAATTAAAGGACAATCGAAACGGAATTTATTTATTTAATTCAGAGTCGCCACCTGAGAGATTTATGGTGTCCCAAGTCACCGGTTGAATCCCGAATCGAGGAAAAGGTTGACTCTATATTGCAGTCTACGAACCAGAAATCTAAGTCAGGAATTCTGTTAACCCGGGAGAAGGTGTTAGGCATTCCCGAGTTTCGTGGTTCTAGCATGGTCGCTCAACTGTCATATTTTGGCTTATTTATCTCATTTTATAACATGCTTTAACTTATGTGCAAATTTTAATTTTTAACTGCTTTTATTATTATTATTATTATTATTTTTAACAAAGAAATGCAATGTCGTTAAAATGTGTTTAGGACCACACCGTACCAGTACGCCTGTGGCCTTTAACACATTTCGACTTCGTTGAGATTTGGATTTTGGTCACATAAATGTGCACCTGAGTTTAAGAAAATAAATTATTAAAGGCGCGCCTGAAGCAACTAGCGTATCGTTATCTTGAGAAGGCTGCAAAATTAGCTAAACGGCCTGTCCCGAAATCTAAGCATTAAAATAACCATCTATTGAGGGCCCCGCAATTTGTGTGTTGTTTAGCGAGGCTCGTCTCATTTATTATTTAAAGGGCTAATAAATCGCTTTTAGTATTTGTTATTTTTAAAGAGAATTGCAACGTCGTGAAAATGTACTTCGGACCACACCGTACAAGTACGCATGTGGCCTTTCGCACATTTCGACTTCGTTGAAATTTGGATTTGGGTCACGTAGATGTGCACCCATATTTGAGAAAGTAATATAATTATTATTCGCGCCTGAGGCTTCTACGCATTTATTAACTTCGGGAAAAATCGTGATCTTTACTAAACGGTCTTTCCAAGCCTAAGTATTTATAGGCTATTATTGAGGGCCCCGCATTTGTGTATTTAATGCGGCGAGGCTCATCTCGTTCTTTTATTAAGGCCGATCCTATAACATACTATATTTGCTACGGGTCTGCACAACTGTTTTATTTCCTTAACAAAATCCTACAACTGTTCGAGGACGTAAATAATTGAGTGATTCGTATTAAGCCGTTACCTTAAGTCAAACGAAAGCATGCGGGCGAACTACGTGAACCATACTTAGGTTGAATTGCAAACTTTACTCATTTTTAGGTACCTATTTTTTATATCTATTATTGGAACTCAACAAGATTTTATAGTTGATCTAAGCTAAGCATGGAATGGCTATTAACAGAATATGAATCTAACAAGAGCATGATTTTTAAAGTAAAACAAGCGAACATGAATTAAAGCTGGCAAACGACTTTCAGATTTTCCTTGCAAATGAACGGTTCACCATTATTTAAAATCCAGAAACTTTAACTAGGTCGGATTCTGACATTATTACCGATTCACAGTTTCCTAATCCAACATAACTGTCCTATTACCAATATTCTTCAAATGGGAGTAATTCCACAGTAATTAAACTAGCATGGTGAAGCTTAGCAGTCCAAATCTATATGGTCCCATTACATGTTCGAATTATTCCTAATGAATACAAGCATATCTAGCTAATTCTATCTTGATCAAAAATGAAAAGATAACAGTACATCAGACTTAATTGAAAAGCATCATTTTTCTTCAATTCGTGACTACAACTTCAAACAATAAGTATGTACCTGGAATTTCAACAATAAAAATGAAGAGAGAGGAGATCAGTAGCAGCTCAAACAAGGCCACAAAATAGCAATACAGCAGCCAAACACAGCAACAAACAGCCCAGTAGCAAGATCGAAATCCCCAGAATAAATTATCCAAACAGAGAAAATCACAGGAGATTTCAGGAGGCCAAACAGCAAACGGATCAAACCCAAATGACTCAAAGAAACCTTCAAATAACTTGGAACCTCTAGCAAGGAAATAGAAACAGAGGAAAGGCTCAACTGTTTCTGATCTCGAAGATAGACTGAAAGAGAGCGGACTGATAGAAATTCAATTCAAAAACTATGAACTGAAAAGAAAATCGACTTAGACCAAAACAGGGGTAGTGGAATAGTGTTTTGTTTTAGCTTCCCTCTACTGTTTTTCTTCCAAACTCTCTAAGGTTTTTTCTTTCTCTCCCTTTCTATCCCCTCCTTCCTTCAGAATGTATAAGTCTTTATATCCAAACTCAACAGCCCCTACATCCTATTTAAAAATGTTTTAAGGCTGACCAAACCCATCTTATTCCCCCTGTGTTTCCACTGAAAAATGTCTAAGTATGGGTTCCTATTTTTTAATTCCTGCAGTTCAGAAGTTAAATGGGATACCTGCTATCCAGCAGGTTCCACTAACTTAAAACATGTGCTTGTAACTCATTTAATTTCTGATTTTTAACCTAAGCTAATCCAATTAATTTGAAATCGCAAACAGTTTTCAGCTATAATCCAACAGTAAAAATACAGGCAGTTACCACTAGTTACAGTCCAGTGTTCTAACAGGCGGATTTTCGAGATTAATCGACGACATTCATTTAGTCGATTACAACACGTACAATCGATAACAAATAATCGACATATCCATCAGTGATTTCAGACCAACCTAGACAGAATTGATCACTGTCCAATGTTCTAATCAGATAAACTCATATAACTAATCGACGACATTTATTAATCGACCACAACACATATAATCAATAATAACAAACAAACGCCAAACAAGCCAGTGATTCTCAGTACTTAAACCAAAAATAGAAAAAATACGAAACTATCTATTCGACGACGCTAATCAAAACGAATACATATTCTATGGCAAACACAATCCAATAAACAAAACAGAAACCAAATTGACCAAATAAAAGGTCTGAGAGGAAGAACAGAAAAATTGAGAAAAATCGAAAAAGATAAAAATACACACATAATTAAACTAACAAACAACAACAGAGATAAAAACAAAAAGGGAAGAGATACCTCGAGGGTGAAAATCAGAAACACGCAGACTTGGACCAAACGGACTTAAAATTTTTGAGGCCAAACGGGCTTTAATCGCGTGTTCTCAGGTGAGAACACTTCGACTAAAACCCATTGGAAACTCAAAAAAACTTCAAACAGGCTTGAAACTCTTCTAAAGTTTTTGGGGCTCAGATTGGGGCTCGAGCAGTTTGGGTTTGATTCGAGCCAAACCAATTATGGTTTGGTGAAGAGGGAGGCTAGGGAGTGTTTGGTATCATTTTGGGACGGTTTTGCGTTGGTTGAGTTTCGACTCGAATCTTTGATCGAAGATTCGAGACGTTCAAGGGTGATTCGAGGTAAGGGGCTTGGGGATTTTGGTTTGCGGTGTGATGGGGGTTCCGTGGTGTTAGTTTGGTGACCGGTGGCGTTGTTGCCGTCGGGTTTCAGGTGAAGGGGAACGGTGGCGGCTGGCTAGGGTTCTTGGAGGGGTGTTTGGTCTCTGAGAGACGATGAAGGAGAAAAAAGGGGGGGCTGGAAATGAGGGGTGTAACGGGGGTTTGGGGATTTGATATATTAGAAATGCTTTGGTTAATCAGGGCCGTTGGATGATGGGATCCAACGGTCCCGATTAAATCACTTAACACTAAACGGGGTCATTTAAGGTGATACGGGGAGGGTTGAGAGATGGTAACGGGTCGGGCTAGACGTGGGTTAGGGAGATGGGACGAGGGCCGTTGGATTTACATGGATTAAACGGCTGAGATGTGCTGTCCTTGAAACGACGTAGTTTTGGTGTCATACTATGTCGTTTCGACGCCTGGGAGATGGGTCTCTTATACCGGGTAAAGGGGTTGCTTAGGGCCTGGGTTTTGGTTTAATTTTGGGCCCGATTTCTTTGCATTTTTAGCCATTTTCCAACTTTCTTAACTGGCCAACACTAAATTAAATACACTCTATCAAATTAAAAGAGATGAAATCACATACCTATTAATTAACACACGAACAATCAAAGCAAAACTACATATTTTAAATTACTTGATGACAAAGGACGATAATGCATATATTTTTTTTTTGTAATTTTCTTTTCTAACCACTTTATGGCTAATTAATTCCTAGATGCACGCAACACGTATTTTTGTATTTTTAATTAGTTCAAACAAATAAACACACATGCAAGATGGTAAAGAAAGGTAACACACAATCCACCAAAGTCAAATGCAGCATAAAACTATTTTATTTTATATTTTGGGAGTAATTGTCGTGAGAGCAAAAATCATGTGCTCACAGCTACCCCTCTTTGCCCGGAAACACGGAGAGTTTTTGCGCAAAGATTGGTGAGCAGATATAAGCGATTTTTGCTCGTTGGAACACTCCGGGTGAAGCATTTTTTGGGAAAAAAAGGTTGACCGAGCCTTTGCTTTGGGAGGCCTCCTACATATCCTGGACTAAACAGGAATCAGGTCAATATAGTTCGGGAAGTTTTTGGTAGCTGGGACTACCGTGGGACTGTGATTTTGCTGTTATGGCTGCCACCTGTTGCTGCCCGTCGTTACCACTGCTTTGCCGATCTCCTTATTACACCGTGCTAAACATGGAAAAATAAGAAACTAAGCTAGCCTATGGATCATGAGATCTCATCCATCTTCAACTTAGTCTTGTCGTTCTGCCTTCTCGTCGTCTTGTGTTTCTTTTGGTGCCTTTCTTCTGAGAACCTTGGGCCGGCATTGGCTTTTGCTTCTCTGAACACCCGCTCTTTCATCTTGATTAGTCTGCTGGGGTTAGAGCTTTCTCCATCAAGTCTGTTATGCTGGGGAGTAAACAAAGTTTGAAAGTCGTTCCTCTCCGTATTTCCTTCTTTTCTGACTCACGTGCTTGAATTTGTGTCGGGGACTTTTGATGTAACTTCCCGCTTCAAGGTTGGTTACTGGTTTCAAATCCCGCCATCTAGCATTCTTCTGGCCACTGTCGCCTTACTTATGAATTTGGATTTGTGCTGGGGGTCTTTGACGTAACCTTCCGCCTTCATGGCGAGTTACTCGTTTCAAAACCTGCAATGTAGAAGACTGAAAATTATTCCTCTTGTTATGCAGGTGGGCGCTCGATTTATCTAATGCATGAAAATATTCCGCTCGTTATACAGGTGGGCGCCCGATTTATCTAATGACATGAAAATATTCCTCTCGTTATACAGGTGGGCGCCCGATTTATCAAATGACATGAAGATATTCCTCTCGTTAT